>JARJEB010021352.1:0-29074 GCA_030264535.1 Liometoxenus newtonarum | reverse complement strand
GGAAAACATCAACACCAGGAAAATAAAGTTGGAATGAAATAAAGAAAAAGTAATAATAGCCCGGAGCAGAGCGTACGTCACGGCATTGAGCGTCACTGAATTTGAACCGATATATCATTTTGCCTTAGCCGCTATTCGGTAGGTCTTTTCGTTTGGGGGCCTTATAAAAAGCGTCATTGATTAAGATTAATAAGCGTCCGGTTGTGTATGCTCAGTCGTTTACTGTTCGGCATTGGCCTCCAGCGTTCACCAAAACACAAACCTCTTGCGCCAATGCAACCAAACTCTTCACATCGGGTGAAGGCATTAATTACGTTTCATAAACGTTTCCCCGACACGCCGTTAATCGGAGCGAAATGAGGGTTGCGGGCGAACCTTTTAACGACTCATTTTTCCCAGCTTTGCTCTTTGGCGAGTTTTTCAATAAAAAAAGAACGCCAGCATACACTTTGCGTGCCTACTTTCTCGACTCTACTTTACGTCGTTGTGTATTTATTTTGACTTGACTCTCGCTGTAGCACAAAAACTTGAAGAGATTTCACTACATATATTAAATTAAACATTAAATCTACACTTAAAAACGAGCACTTTTCTAATAACTTAGCTTGGACTTAGATCAACTTACGAAAGAAGCTAAAACTTTTATCATGAATATATGATTGGAAAATTTTTTGGGTAAACGAAAACTATTTCGAATTTAATGGAAAAGTTAATCCATATCAGCAGCAATTTAATTTATGTTTTAATTTAATTTTCCGGATAATAATAAATTATTCCAATTAATTTCAAACCACGTCTCTGTCATATTTTCCAAAATATAGTAAGTATTAAGTAAATTTTGTAACACGCAGTTTAATGATAAATAATGTAATTCAATATAAACTAAACAATTCTATAATTGAATGCTATGCGTCCAAACGATTGCTAAACGAAATTCTACCGTAATTGGCAAACGAAAATAATTAAACAAATATTTACGATTGTAAACGTTTCTGAATTACACTGCCCGAATGGCTGCAACCTGCAACACGGTACAATGTTTCGTTTCGATAACGATTTACCGCCGAATAGATTGTAGTATGTCTTGCTGTATTTACATTCACGTTTGGCAATTAAAAATAATTAGCAAACAGTGTGAGAATTCCAAATACTTAAATGTATATCGATACTCTCCCTTCCTCTTACCTTAGACTCTTCTTGACTAAAATAGGTACTGGATTACTTAATGGTAATTTACAATTAGGTAAAACCCGTCAACGTTAAAATTGGAAAGGAAGGTGTTGTGTATTTTACAGCACATTTTACTTGACTTCGTAATCTATAGACGAAATTACTTTTTCCACCGGCCACTATGAAATGAGTAATAGAGTAATGACGCACTTTCGCCATAAGTTAGTTAATTTGGTAAAAAGTTGACTGCTGGCGCACGCTATTTTTAAGCAGCATTCATGGCTGCATTCATTTGAAGAGTTCAGGGCAAATTTAATTCATTTAGTGAAAAGTTAAACTAAACTACATTGAATGTTGTATATTGAGGCGACTGTTTTCGCGATAGCGGACTGGTGAGGGGTATTTGGAAACATGTCTGGGGGGAGAGCAGAGAAGCAGTGTTGTATGAGTGTTCTGATGAGCTCGTTGTCTATCGTCTCTTGTAAATTATACCATAGTCTATCTATACTATTCGAAATATGACATTGTAACTAGGCTTATTTGCTATTATTTCAAAAATTGAATTCTGCATTCGTAACATTGACAATGCGGCCTGTGCATGTTTTTTGTTTAATTTATGAAACTACGAATTGAATCATTCATCCCCACATTTTTAAAAAAAAAATTTGAATATGGTTTTTGAGGAGAAAACATTTTTTAAAGTTTGGAATTTGAATTATCTGGTGAAATAAAGATGTCTCATAGCATTGGAATTTCCCCTCGATCTCTGAAACTTGTTTGGTAGATCTTTTAAAATGGCATCGCTTTTACGCGACCTTGTTGCCGTTATGATGCTGTAGCTAGCCTGACCGAAGACAGTCTTTGGCCCTGACGCTTAGTTCATTCGGCCCGATTCGGCCTTGCCAGTATTAAGCGAAAGTAAGTAGTAATGCTGAAAAGTTTATGGTAATAAAACAAGGAACAAGTTTGTCACTTTCCAGATCAGTTTCTTATCGAATAACAATATGCAATGACAAGTGGCAGTGTCATGGGGATGACAGTGTGTATCAAAATCGTTTTATAAACATTTTAGTGAGAAATTGATACATTATACATTGTTGGCCTGAAACTTGAAATATCACAAAACACTTTTAGTATCGTCTTTTTCTCCAAAACGATAAACTCACAAATACACACTTTTTTATTTCTATTTTTTTTAATATCTAGTACTTAGGCAACGCAAATAACACGACCTAACTGAAAGTAAAATAACTCGATGATTTTAATGCGTTCTGTATATTTTAAGTTTATGGTTAGCAGAATTTTCTTACACTTAACTTAGTCCGTACCTGTTTGTTATTTATACTGTACATTTAAATAACGCACTGTCTGAAGCGGTTAATATAAACATGCCAATGTTGAACACCCAACACAGCAAAGTAAAGAGCAAAAAGTTCCAAGTTCATAATGTAAAGTAAAACAATGTGCATATACAATTACACATGCTCGAGACTCTCTCCGATTCCCCAGTATTCTATCTAATTCTGTGCTTCCCTGGTTTGTTTGCTGCATAAAGTATAAACCGGCATGCGAGCGATGATGAGCAAGACACGAGCGATACTGTTAGGCAACCTATTTTGTTTTCGTGAAACGTATAGTCGCAGTATACGCGTATAAATATTTATAACCCTAGATAACGCCGGCCGGTCATTTGTCCATGTTTTTCGAGTTATTTAGATATGTGAGGCGAGTTAAATGTACATGAATATACACTGCAATGTATGTATACTAAACTAAACACCTCCAAGCAAGATCTGCTTGCATTTTTTTATATCTAAAATGTAAAAACCTTAAAAGTAAGGACGCCTCAGGAGATTTATATGAACTGACCACATTTTTTAAAAGTAAAGGGTTAGACTTAATTTGATAAAATATGTAAGTGCGTTGGTTTATAATTAATGCTTTCATAAAAATGTTTTTGATGATTATGTATAAGTATGTTTAAAGCCTGAGTGGAATCTGGGTTGAAAAATGAAAAAATATTAGGAAACAAGCTGAGTACTTATAAAAAAAATTAGAAATTCAAACAAAAATCAAATTTCTGAATTTCAAAGGATGAAGGCAGATCCAAGTTTGCTTTTCCTTTCAGGCATGAGCCCTGCAAGCAGTGTCGGATTTAAGCCTAGGCCAACTTGCCCCGGGCACTTTTGAGGAGTGGCAAATTTCCCTGATAGCGCGGAGGGGGTAACATGTTTAGAACCTGGGGCGGCACTAATACTAAATCCGGCTCTGCTGGCAAGAATCAGAATCTTTCGAGGTACCTATAGATTTCTATTACAAGTATAATATCGAGACAACGCGATATCGATCTTTAATCTTTAATCATAAATTAACATATCAAAGTTTTGAATGTTCAGCGGAAAGTTGGGAAGTCGCGTTCAGAAAGTCAAAAGCAAATGGAAAAGTTTGACACGCTTCGGATATTGATTACCTGATTTTTGTTCATTCTGTTCTGTTCTGTTCTTTCCGTTCCGGAGTTCACTTCATACATATATTTAAAATAAGTATAAAACTCATTAGCATAGTAATGCATTTGCAATAAGTACCTGTACCATGAAGCAAGAAGCCACAAAATAAAAGCAAAAAATAAATGAATAACTTTCAAGTAAACATCATTATTATAATTCAGTTTTTAACCTGAAACTAAAACATAATCGAATGTAGAGCAGAATTCTATACATATACCGTGCGTTTATTTTACCGTCGAACATAGGATGTCCACATAGGCCGGGATAAAAGTGGGGATGTGGGATGGACGACGAAACACCACGATGACAGGTTGGTGCATCAGTGTGAGAGCAATTTTGAATTGGAAACCGTGTTGAATCGATATTCGAGTTGTTTGAGTTATTTGAAAGACTTAACATCAATTCAAATATGACAAGGAACAAAATTGACAACTGACTGTAACGGCATGATTATACAAAAATTAATAACTTTTTAGCTGCGAACATGGCGTACGCTACGCTGCATGCAATGTTCCATGTTAAAATGAACGCTCTGTATAGCTGTTGGACTGATGCTAATGCTTCGACTTTATTAAAACTTTGTTATTAAACTTAACCCTCTTTGCAACATATCTCCCAGTAACCTGAACCAGTAAATGATCCTACAGAATTTCCATGTACAGTCTGCTCCTAACATAATGCTAAATCATTCAAATTGATCGTTCTAATAAACATGTTTGCTTGTTCAAATGATTTTCGCCTCGCCACGATCAAAACGATAAAGTTTGGTAAGTGAAAATGCAGATGGTTCATATTTTAATTCAATGAAAAGTTAAAATATCTGGGGACACGTTGTAGATATTAGCGTATGTGTTTAGTTTTAAATTAGATTTGTGTTTGCGAAAGTCGAAAATCGTTTACAAATACACGAAATCCAGCGACTTCGTACCTATACATGCACACAAGCGTATTGAAGCAGAAGTATTAGTGAACGTGCTGCTTCCATAGTTCGTCGGTAATAAGCATAGTTTTAATGAACGTTGAACAAATCAAGTGCCTAGTTGCGCCCCTACGAATTAAGATGTTGCCTTGAGTATATATATATATATGTGTATATATACATATATACATATAGGTATATATACTGAGGAGTAAGTTCGAAGTACATGTTAGTTAAAGACGATTTGAGACGGGAAGAATTCGGTTGAACGGTATAAAGGTTCTTACGGTTCCAATGGTTCAACACAGAAATTGGGCGCCTAAGCGCTTAGTACACTTTGATGTGTATGTGCATGTGTATTTAGAGTAGTAAAGAGGGGAGTTGGGTGCGAACGCGAAAATTATCATCTCAAGTCGGAGATAAAACGGAACGCGACGACTTTATGACGTAGCTGGTAGCGCAATGGAAATGGAAACACTAGTTTTCGTGCCGCTGCCACCGCCTCCAGCTTCAGCTTCGGGCTGACGTGAAGCGTCGAAAGTCACGAGGCAAGTATAAGTACGAGTAACGTGCACTCATTTAATATAGACTTTTGGGTGCTTCGTATTCGACAAAGTACGCGCGAGAATACGTGTTACCCCCCCTGCGCCCAGCACACTACGCGTATATTTCACCATTCCCAACTCATCTACCCGTGCATCCTTAGTAAAAACATAATTGAAAGATTAAAATGCTCGTGCCAGCTAGATTAACTTGTTAATTATAATGTGCATTAAGTTTTATGTTAATTAAAGTTTTGTTAATTCGTTACGAAATATTTCGAGGGTTTTCGACGTCGATAGATTATAAGAATGAATATTATTCCACTTTCACAGAATGCTTACTGCGTATTTCTTAAATTAATAGAAAATTGATTGAATTTGCGATGACGGACATTTTAGTCAGTGCGGGGGGTGTCCGCGCACCCCCCTTTTTCAATCAAAATGTATTGTAATACTATTTTTTGGATATGATTATAAGTAAATTGAACTTTTAGTTTTTGTAATACAATTTTCAGCACCCCTCTCTAATAATTCCAGGCTACGCTACTGATTTTAGTTGTATCTACATATTAGGGGTTATTTCCACTACGGCATTATCTCCACCATAAGCAGTAAAATTGGGAATTCCTGAACTCCCTCTCATTGTGATTAATATTCTTCTGGAGTTATTTTTTTCGAAAATATTCCGTGACGTATTATTAAGAATATTAAAAAGTAGATTCCAAATTCACAATTTTGTATGCAATCGATTTTTGAATGCCGTTGGCTAGATCGAAATTAAATCCGAAAAAGTAAAACGACGGCCGACAAGGCAAACCGAAAATAGGCAAGTTTTTTGCATATAAATTGCATATTTCGAACCAGCAAAACGGTTTTATCTTCCTAGAACCATTACAATTTCCAATCAGCAGCACCGATGGACATCGCACGATGGTACCTACATTATTTTCCTACAATGGAAAGTAACTAGTCAGACGGGCTGCGCTGAGGCATATGCAACTCGTGCAACTTGTGTATGTATATGTACACTGCCATCAGTCGTTTTGCGTTAATTGCATTGTAAACGAAATGAAACAAAAGTTAAAAACGCTTCTTGTTTCCTAAATTGTATTGCCAATGTTATTTTCAAACATGCAAACATTGCAAACGCATACATGTAACATAATCGGATTACAATTTATAATACGCGAATGCGAATCGGTTCCTTGATAATGAAACCGGGCTATTATTTTATCAAATGGAAATTAATCCTGTTATGAAATGGAAATTCTACTTGTGGATTTCTAAAGTCCTGTTTCCCTGTTTCTATCGTTTTACACTTTATACTATTTTTCTAATAATAATAATAAGAAAATTATTTAGCATTTCACCAAACGTCTAGTCATTGATCGACAGATAATAATCAGATAATAATCACAATAATCTGTCACTTGAAGTAAACGAACAGTGGATCATTAAGTGTCTGAATAAAGCCTTGCACATCATGATCCGTCTAGAATTACTAGCCTCTTCCAGAAATATTTTTGGATTACACGATACGTCAGCGTTTCATGTTACGTCCAGACATGTCAGGATGGGTCTAGTATCAGCAAGTGGCTGCGAAATATACAATGTAAGTTTATATTTATTTGTACGAAAAACTTTCTACTTTTTTTTCATCTTAACTAGAGTAATGTAGTTTGGAATAAGGCACTGATACGTAAAATGCTACTAGCAACTCTCGTTGTCTGTTACAATATTAAGCCCTTTTCCAATTTCATTAAGTCATTAAGTCATCATACACATTGTATATTAATTTGGGGAAAACCGAAATTACAAGTTTCACTTCTCACCGTACCTACAGCAGTTTCTTGATATACATTCGAGAATACTTCCTCCAGCTCCAACCAACTAAAGGAATAAAATTAGTCATCAAAATTCTAGTCAAGTGCACAAATTAACTTAGAGGTAATCGATTTCGTTATTGAATTAAATTTACACGAAATCGGATGACGGCAAGACGCCGACGACAATGTGGAAATTCGATTTCGTGAAATCGAATCTAAATCTATATATCCAATGCTACCAAATGATATTTACGACGTGTCGTTTAAAATATTTAGAAACGTGTCGATGGCTTCTGATACGATTGGCTCGATTATTATTAATAATAATTTAATTCGGTTGTGAGAATCAAAAGAGAGGGGCTGCTTTCATTCTAAGCACAGTACCTATAAGAAGGATTTTTCAATTTCCCGACTATTTTCACGGATTTTCGCAAGTATAAGTATACGGCGGAATCTTGTAGTTGACACTTCAATGTTAAGGATCAGGTTATTACACAACGAACCGCTTTTCGCTTCTTAGAAAATGAAATCGAAGAGGAAATGAACGCGCTGACGACGACGGTCTTGACACCTAATGCGATTTCCTATCGATACAACTGCCGAACAAATATGTTTTTGTCATTATTGAAATTTTATTTTGTTCTTAACGTCGTCTTAGAGACGATGATCGAATGACACACTTCAATCAAAAACCCAGTGCTTCTGTTTCATAGAAGTAATTGGTTTGAACAGGAAGAAAGAAGGAACTAATCGAATGATGAGCAAAATATCTTGGTGACCCATAAACTTGAAAAGTGTTTGTCTTTTAATAGTATTGCTTCCGCGTCTCGCCCTTGCCGGAACATCTGTATAAACAAAGAAGAAGAAAAGAAAGGGACGGTGACAAGTGGCGGAAAAAGGGTGTTAACGATAAAACCAATTTCAGGTCGATGGCATTCGCGTGCATAGGGGCGCCGTCGTCGCTGTCACGATGGTGTGGTGGCGGGCGCTCAACGTCGGATTTTCAATACGCATTACTTAAAATGATCGAGGAAATGCCTTTACTTTTCGTTACATTCGGCGTTGCCGTCCTTGTTTTCATCAGAACACACGTTCGCAAGCAACACAAGAGCGAACCATTTCATCTCGTCGAAACTCGTCGACTCTTCATCTACGACAACGAGTAGTAGTTTTCGTGTATATTGCAGCACTCGTACTGCTCTACTCCTCTTGAACAACTCGTCGTTTTTCCACATTGGAAAAACGAGAAAATCGTTTCCCATTGTGTCGTTTTCGAACGACGAAATGCCGAAACGCATTGAACGTATCAGAACGACAGAATAACGGAAAAGCAAATTCAAAAATAAAAGACAAGAGAAAGAAATCAAATAACTGATGCACTTCACTCCACAATGCAACGACAACGACAACGACAACGGCAACGACAACGGCAATGGCAATACCTACCAATGCGGTCCATTTCAGTGTGTCTTATAAAACAAATTTGTTTTTCTTGTTGTGTTGTGCTTCCACAAGCGTTGATAGTTGGTTGCTCCACTTCCACTTACTCGTCCTTGCCTATTTTTGCCCTTCTAATGGTATTTATGTGCTGATATGTTGAAATACGACTGCAGGCGTACCTAATAAAGTTGTAACGTTCCGATGAAATTTATTGTCGTTCAGTTTAAGCAACGTATATTAGTAGAAAATATGCACGTGTGAAGGCACTTAAATACTGAGGATATTATGTGATGGTTAAGTTATTGTAACCGGAGGGGTCGGTCGATGAGCGATGTGGGTCTAACATGAAACGAAGCACACCATTGACCATGCACATATTGTTGATATTTAACTGATAGAAACCGTTAAACGGATAAGACCGGGCGCGATTCGTACAACGAAATATTTACAACTTCCACATCCGTTCGAACGGCTTCCGGAAAAATCGTCCGCCGTCTTGATTTTGTTGGAATGTTTCCGAGAATATTGGAATACGTACCAAACAGTACGAATAAGTAAGTCTAATAGATGGAGGGCATTATTCCATTAATCATGCGTTTAACTAAATAACGAGTCTGATGAAAGTTGCACCTTTAAGGTTGTACCTCCATAACGCTCCCATAATCCTTAGCTAATGTTAAGGTAAGTAAAGCGAAACACATCCATGTGTAGAAGGTAGAAGAACAGCTTTCAAGGTGTTACAGTGTCCGAATTGGGTGAATAAAATAGGCGGCGTCGATTGACTCATTAAGATTAATATCGGCAATGCAGTAGCGGTGCTATACATTTGTGGCTAATTTACGACAATACGGCCACGCAGCACCATCGCAGCATGGCAATCATATTTTTACCATTTACTGTTGCGATGTTGCGACTATGTTTGTGGGTGTGTGTGTGTGTGTGTGTGTGTGTGTGTGTGTGTGTGTGTGTGTGTGCTTACATTGAGTAACACTGTGTATCGTAATCGAAGAAAAAAATATGAAGTAGAATTCATTTTTCATGCCGCGAACGCATTTATCACCATGTCGGAACGAAGGGTGAATGAAAAAAATGTACGTATGATGGTATGATGAAAATGGTTTAAATGTTATAAATATTTATAAACGAGCCTTTCATGTTTCTATGTGTCCAGTCGACTCGTGTCCAAGGTATGTTCATCGTTCATTGTGAGAATTATTTAAGTACTTAGTAACTAACAACACGTCAACTGTAAAATCAAATCTTGTATTACATACATACATTTCGCTTATTTCTTATTCAATAATATACATCAAAACAAGCGATGCATGATAAGTGATAAGCACTAGCTGTATATGTATACGCCAAGTCTATGTTAAAATTCGTACTTGACGCGATATTCTGAGAACCAGTCGGCGAGTCGCTCTGAACAATCAGACGTCGACATTCAAAATACGGTGAAACCGTAAACCTCAACTCAATGCTGCCAACTATTATAATATCTGGACCAGACAACTTGTCAGGGGGCAACAACGGAACTAAGAACTGCGTTTTGAATAAGTTTTAATTAAAACTCATGCGGTGCTGATTGATCAGTGCAATAAGCATGGAATAAACAGGGGGTGGGGAGCTGAGGGGGTTAAGCCCCCTCGTGCCCTCGTTCTACTATTTGTAAATTATTTAACAGGTTTTCCAATTTGAAGATTCTAGCCCCCCTCAGCCTCCCTCAATGAGAGTCTGGTTACGCCCTGGCAATAAACAAAAGTAACAAAACAATCGTAATTTGTATAGTTTTGTAATCGATTTGAAGAGTTGACTTGTAAGCGTATTTTGATTTACAACATTTTTCTGGCTTTCCCAATGTTTACATTTTCTTCATCCTCTCTTATACCATAGCTTATATGCTATGAATGTATGTATATGGCTGTCGGGAGATTTATGTTCTTTTAATGACGTACGTATACCTAGAATACGAAATGCTCGCTTCTGCTATCCTATATTGTGGAAACTATCCATGGAAAAGGTCGACTATCTTAAAGTATGAACCACAAAGAAGCACAATAAAAAGCGCATTTGGCCTGATCTTTAAACTTCGTTCTTTTAACCTTCGTTTCAGTGCATGTTTTTCATTGCTTTGTCGTTTACTCGACTCCTAGCTGACGAATGTATAAGAAGGGAGACGATTGACGAATAACTGTATAAGGAAAACCGCATAAAGAAGATGAATGAGATTCGTCATTCCCACACAGAATCGTTAATTCGGAATAATGTGATGCATACATGCTACATACTACACATCGTAATGCAACTGGTATACAGGCGCGGATCTAGAACAATAATTCGGATCCGCGCCTGCTGGGCCGCGTTCCGATTTAGCGGACGTGGTTGAAGCGAGGGTGAAGTGAGGATAAGTAATTTCACTCTCTATTTATGAACGGTCAGGACGTTAAATATGTCTATCCGATTCAAAATTGTTAAGAAGGTAGAAAATGCATCGGAAAACTCACACATTCATTAAATAAGTGAAATAAACTCGTAATTCGCAAACTGGAAATCTAACAAAACTTAAATTATAATTATTATATAAATTAACGGCTTATAGCTACTGCGCAAGACGAACGACTTTTCGCCCAGTAGAGACTGGGATGAAATTTTGTCGTCCGGACATTAAATCTGAACGCCTGGGGCGTTTCACCGAGCGTGTTTGTCCTCGATATCTGAACGACCTGTATGATGCACAGGCGCGCGCCGGCGTTAAATCGGAACGGGCCCCTGGTATATGGTGGTAGATGATGGAAGAAAAAGTATACGTTTCTATTTACAATAAAGTGAAATGTGCTTCGGAGCGAGTTTTCCGAAGGACTTACGTAAAGTAAGACATAGACATCTCTAAGTATGAGATTTAAGATCCAAGTTTTGAGTCAACAGGAATGTATAATAATGAAGATGAAGGGACAAAATGGCAAATGGCAAAAGATCTAATATACATAAATTCATTCGTTAATTTGCAAAGTCGCGTCGTAAGACCGTTCAAAACATTTACATAACCATGGGTCATAACAATAATACCAAGCCAAGACAAGCGTTGAAAATATTTCAGCTTCAGCCTAAGCTTTGGTCGCAAAACCGAAACTAACTTAGTTTTACTAAAACGAAGCGAAACATGTAAATGTTATGGGAGAGCTCCAGGAACGTGGAACATTTTGTGGTAAGACAATGTGAAACGTAGATATAAATAAACACTTACCGAAAACTAGCATGCTCTTTGTCCGGTAGTCCTCGCTCTGCAATGTTGACACCGAGCAAGTGTAGTCCCCGGTAAGATCAGGTCCTGGTTCGAGAATGTATAAAGCACGATGTACGCTGTTGGCGTCGACGCTCGCCATGTATTCCAAATTTAGTCGGCCTTTCAGAATGCCGGAATCCTGCGGACGTTTGCTTGATCCTGTCGAGATACAAATTCATTTAAGTTCACTATTTCTTAAAGGTGGAGTAATTTTAAAGGGAACGGAACATGTTTGTGTTTATATGAGGTAAACATATAAAACACGAGAAGTAAGAGAAAAAATAAATAAAACAAGTCAATTATTTTGTTTTTGTTTCATCGAATAAGCTTTAAAGTCTTCCTGAGGTCTTTGTAGAAGCTCTTTGGATGGTAGCTACCAGAGCTCGATTAAAAGGCGTCCAAGTGGCGCTGCGACTCTACCATCGGCGGCGGTTTTTACGACCTAATAAATTTCACCTTTTTTCAAATATTTTATTTTAGTCGCCCATATACCGAAGCCCCCACATTCAACTCGTATATAGTAAACGTCGCCCGCAAGCGAATTTATCACCTCCGTCCAACATTAAAGACTTTTTTGAAGTGAAACTCGTTAATAAATAAAATTCAATCTTAAATATTATTTCTTCGTCCTCAAATAAATACCTCTTTAGTTTGTGCTTTCGTAGAGATAGACTTCATCTCGAAATGTTTCTGTGACATTTTTCTTATTTCCGTTTTCTGCGGAAAGTTTTTATTTGCGCTCACGAGAATTTTGTTCGAACAATTTTTCATTTCAAAACATAGGAAGGAAGGAAGTATAAAGCAAAGATATATAGTTATTTACTTACCAGGTATCCATTGGTAAACCAAAGTGCGATTCTTATTGTGAAAGAACCACTTGACCACGAGATCGTCGTCTGCGGCCTCCAATGTGAAGTCGCAATCCAAGATGACCGGCGAGCCGTGTTTTATTACTTCGGGCACTTGCAGCTTGTTGATTTTCACGCCGACACCGGCTTGCACAACAATGCCTGCAACAATTGAATTGAAAGAATCAATTTCTGCTACACTAACTTTCGAAATTGTGAAATTCGAATAGTCGCTGAAATAACACAATTGCCAATTGGGGAATTGGGATGACAATCATCTCTTTTCGACATTTTCAACATTCCTGAATCATACCCAAATATACATTCAAAAATAAAATAAAACGATTCGAATTTCCATATTAAACAAAAAAAACAAAAGTACCTACATACAATTGTTATTTTGTAATTATTTTATGATTATAACTTTTGGTTGTGCCATTTCCAATTTGTGTAATCTCCCAAAAATTTCAATTAAAACTTCATCTCTGCATTTGGCATTATCGGAATTAAAAATACCTTTCTTTGTATATGTATAGCCATGAAGAAAATGAGCACAGCAGAAAAGTTGTTTGTCATTATACTTATAAAAAGATTGTTGGGCGAACTCCTTAACTAAACTGTCTTATTGCATAATTTAGTTTTTCAACTTGTACCATCTTCCATCCTAATTTTTGCATTTTCCTCTCTTTATTATTTTATTTTCTTAAAATTTTCATTTTGAGCCGGTAGCTGGATGCGTTAGTGCACCTTGTAACGTAACTGTACACCAATTATATTTTGTATTTGCAACGCTGCAAAACTAAAACTTTAACTGTATTAAGTATATGAGCAGACAAGAGAAGGAAGCTCTTTGTTTTTAACTTTTCTAACTAAGATATTTACAAGAGCAAATATTTTGAAAATAATTCTCTTGAGTATAAACTAATATTATGAAGTGCTTTATGATTACATTTTTATGGCCGCTTGCCTCGGGTACGAACGTGAGCCATTAAAGAAAGCGTAAAAACATCCAAATAGAACGCACCCTAAATACGCAAGCCTTAAATCTAAACGTTTGGTAAATATTCATTATAAATGAGACAAAGCCAGCTGCTCACTGTAGGCAACCAGACAGACGTTTGCTCTCGTTGTCAATCGTGTTGTCTTGAACTCGTTCGGAATGTCGACTGTTCTCGCTTACGTTTAAACACTCAAATGGAACGCATTCTAAATAAGCAAGCTTTAAAACAAAACTTTTGGTAAATTTTCATTAAAAAGTAATTACCAATTGACTGTAATCACTTACTAACCTAAATTAAGGTAGGTATTATGCAAAACAAATCCACAACATTAATAAAACATGAAAAATATATATGAAAATTTAAATAAAATTTAAGTGAAATTGAATTAAAGCCTGCCCACCACTAACTACACTTGATAGTTGATAGACTCAATAATAACTAATTAAATTTCAATTCTCACCTCCCTACATCCCTACATAGATACGTATCCATAGAAATGAATAAATCGATTTAATTAAAACGCAATTAGCATAAAATTGCATTTCGTAACAGCCACAAATGCAGTGGCAATCATTTCATGCTAATTATTGAATCTACCTGCCTGAATCCTATTAATAAATTTAATATAGGTATTATATTTGTAACACAACGACGGCTTCATAAATTGTTCTATAACTGTTGTTAGTGCTATTGGAAGTACAATTCACGCTGACCTGGACCTGACACAGAGAGAAAGAGAGAGAGAGAGAGACCATTAGTATCTTTCTCCGAACCGAACCAGACAGATATTCGAATTTCCGCTTACCACATTTGCCACATGTTTTTCCACGTGCTGACCGACACTTTGATTTCATTTCATTTACTTCCCTCGAACGTAAAAGTACTGTTATCGATGCAACATTATTGGAAAGCTGACTATTACTCGTGAGCCGATAAACTCAATTATTAAAGCAAGCATATTTACTTAAAATCCTTGTTACGTTACCTGCGGCACAATGCTAAAATAGTTAATAATGTTTATATTGTTAATAATATAATATTAAACGCTAATAATGCGAATTATTAACTTATGGCGAAGCGAAGGCAGAAATAGTTTTGCTTCCGTTGCTCCCAACCTGTAGGTAAGAACGATGTAAGGTTGTAACTAACTCTTGTCCTTGTGTAGTAATATGTTGTAGTTGTTCTTGTGCTCTTGTTGATGTTGTAGCGTAAGTTGGCCATAATTGTCGAACATACCTATATATTGTTTGTCAACAAACTAGAAGTTAGAACGCGAGTACAACGTGAACGTTGTATAAGCAAGCGTAAGGTCAGTTTACGTATTGTGTACTTTCGGTTCACAATGAACGATAAATATTCGCTAAACTATTGTTTCGGTGCCGGGCGGGTCGCGGGACTACGAGGAAGGTTTTAGAAATGCCGCATCGCCCTGTCGGGTGGGTATATGTATTTTACGCAAAACGTATATAACGGGTGTAATGCTGAAAGTTGAGAGAAGTAACATGAAAGTTGGCCCAGCATCAACTACTCGTAAATTGCCACAATGTAATGAAAAGGCATAAACTTAAGAATAAATGGCCAAAGAATAAGTGTAAATGTTTCATAACGTATATAGAACGTTGGAAACAACGCATTATACCGTGCATTTATTTTACCCTCGTACATAGCATGTCCTATCTTCACAGCTAAAACAAACGCGAGTCAAACTTATGGCAGTGTGCTAAATATACACCGACGGACTGGCAGAGAGTGGGGATGTGGGACGGACGACGACACACTACAATGAGAAGTCAATGCAGCAATGTGAGTGCATCGAGATTCGAATTGTGTGAGGTGAGAAAGAAGTTGAAACGATTGATGAACAATTTGTGAACAATCAGTTCAAATATGACAAGAAACAAAATTGACAACTGACAGCAACGACATGATCATAAAAATTAATTAGGTACCTACTTTGATCGTTCATGGGCACTGTGCCATGAGTTTGACTCGTTTATTTTAGCTACGAACATTGCGTATGCTACATGCTATGTTCGATGGTAAAATAAACGCTCTGTATATAGCAACGAAGCGAAGAACCGAATAAGTACATTAAACTTCGTGGGAGCGCGCTAATTAGCGAGTGTACCGATGAAACATTAGTTTAAATATATGTGCGTCTTTTTTTCCGATTGGAATTACTTCCGAAGTAATATGTAACAAACTAAGAACTCTGCAAACATTTTCGATTATATTTTTTTGTTGCATTTATGATCCGAACGTATAATACCAAAATGAATGAAAACTTATGTAATATAATCAAAGTTTTAGGTAAAGTACGTTTGAATTTCGATTTACTTATAGTCATAATTCCATATCTAACACCGTAATTCTTAACTTATTAAAACTTGTCCTTGTTCCCCATCGCAGCGTGGGTAGCTTCTTAAATACAGCAAGTAGAGCGGCCGATTGAAATTTCAAATATTGGAAACGAAGAAACACTTCGTCGCAACTTCTCTAGAAAATCACGACCGGAGGACCGAACATCATGAATATAATTAGAATTCTCTCCCATTCAGGATTTCGGAATTAATAAACTTTGGGTTCGAAGAAACATGATGAACTTTCGATCCCCTCGCACTTTTGGCCCAAATTCGGAAAATATTTTTTCAGTTTTCTTATTTCGTGTTACATTTCCCTTCTCGGTTCTCAATCTCAATTATATTATTCTTCAACTCTTAATAATTACATTAACAAAAGCGAAAGAAAGGAATATGCAAGTCACAAAAAAACTGAGAGTACTAAATAATATTAGAGCAAGAAATAATTGAAATACGAAAAGAAAACTAACCGAAAACAACGGAGATCTATAATAGAAAGGACAAAGAATTGAATATAAAGAAAGTTCTAAGAAAACAGCGGGAAGTAAAAAATGAAAAGAATATTCTATAAAATAATTCTAATTTAAATGTTAATGTAAATATATTACTGTGTGTCTGGTATTATTATTATCATCACATTGTATTATTTGTAATTTCCTTGTGACACAAAGCAATTGTTCATTAAAACGTCTTTTTTGTTTGCAGCGTTGATCGTTGTAAGAAGATTACAGCAAGTTAAACAAAAGAAAATTAATAACATCCTTCTCGTTAGAATGCATTTAATAGAATTTTCGGGAAAAGTAACAAAAGCAGCTGAAAAAAAAGGAAAACTGACAGTGAAACTTAAACTTATACAAAAGGACGGACGGAAAGGACACGAACGAAGAAACCGAACTGAGGCTAAGCAAAACATTACCGCAGCGCAGTACGACGAAGAACGACGAAGAATTGTTGCCTTGTGTAATATAAAAAAATATAATAATAATAATAAAGAAGCCAAGCCAGAAGACAACGCGTAGGTACAGGAGTGAAGGGAACGGAAGGGGACAGACACAATATGGTTTATAGTTAAGGAGCTAAATATATTTGGCCAAACTACAGAGAAAAGAGAGTGAAAAGCAAGGAAATGTGAACAAAACGTTCAAATTAGATGACGACATGTTCATGTTGGAAAACATGTGCAATATCTATAGTTCGTTCAGTATTAAACTTTGCACATACCTATAGATAAAAATGTTGCATAGGTATGAAATAGTAGTTTACCTAACAAGTTCGGAAAGTATTCAATTTCTCAGTCGAGTGCTGCACATCGCGCGAGTGTGAAAGTTAATGTTTTCCAAACGCGTCAGGTACACTGCTTTTCCTTTGGTTATATTTTTCCATCGGAACCTTTTAAAAAAAGATGTTGACACAAACTGCCGTGACACTGACGCAGACACTTGTCATTATTGTATATATTCTATAAGAAACTGTGCAAACAAATTTGTCACTTTTCAGCACAGTTTCTTGTTTTGTTTCCATATATATATATATATATAGGACATTACACAGCATTACTTTTTGATAGTGGCTATAGAACGTGTCATATATGAAATTAATATGCAAGATTATGTATAGATATTTTAATATAAATTGAAAATTAGTTTCAAGTCGTTATATCTATAACGCAACACTTCAGTATATCTCCTTCTTTCTCGTTCTATGCTCTATGATCTTACTGACAATTGTTGTTTGGGTTGTATACTTTTGCACTGATTATCACATAAATATGGTAACAAAATGATCAGCTATCTTATATTAATCGTAATTTCTTATAATTATTCAGAACAACAACAGCTTTGCATTTCAAAGGTTCGTATCTACCCATGACTCACTATGAGTAATAAATGTGACCATCAGACAATCGAGTGAGTAATTTGATCGTATAATCGACAAATGCAGTGTGGTTAGTTGATTGACGTTCTGCTATCAAATCGATAATGTACATCGCATAAAATTGAAATAGAAATGTCAATTTCCATTTTCAGTTGTTATCTTAATGCGTTTTAAGCATTTGTAATGAGTTGACTCTGATCAATAGTAAGTACTAGATGCGTACCCAGGCGGGGGTGCAAGGGTGCAATTGCACCCCCCAAAATTTCCAATTTTTTATATATAGGTTATTCAGAAACAACCTGCTGTATTTTTGGCGGTATTGTTTATAATTTTTTTCCTACGACCGCCCCCCCCCCCCCCCCAAGAACTAATTGTGGTTACGCCACTGACTAGATACTTATACGATTCGGTCAAGTGTCGATACACGAATATTGAAATTATTCATTGCTAAGCGGCGGGATCGAATTCAGGCAAGAATGAAGTAAGTATCAAAATGTTCATTGATTTGTACAACAAGTTGCTTTCTGAAGATTACTAATTTGAGAGAAACACTGCTGAAGAGATTAAGAATCAGCTTTTTATGAAGTAATTGTTGAATGTCAATTCTAATGCCGTAAATTGCCACTTTTGCTGCGTGTCGCTAGTATCAATTTAGCGCGAAAATTTCAATTCCACATTAATAACAATTTGTTGAATTTAATTCAGCGAATATTAAATAAAACTAAATAAATGCGCAAATCCAATCATACATATACCTATACATATTGTAAACTGTAGGATTAATTGTCAATTGGTTGAAGTTGGAAGCGACTGATGTTGTACATTGCAAAAGCATGCAATTCGATACCAGGACCGCAGGATACCATATATTACTTATCCCAAGTTCGCAAATTAATAAGTAATGAGGGAACAATCCTAGTAGACCTCGGGCATAATGTCGACACTCAACAATTCAGCAATCAAACAATGCCGGTTTTGAATCCATATACTTCATTCAGTTTAACCACTTTACTGACTGAGTGAGAGGAATTGTGGATTGGAAGGTGTATGCATGTGTGTTAGTAGGTATGTGTTTGCGTATGAAGGGAACACATGCACACCCACAGAGAGAACTGTGAGTCGCGGCTGAGAGGGCTCCGGCAAACGCTCACAAGTGTTCAACCAAACATAATTTGAACCAGCTCGGGTGTTCGGCAACGGCAACCGAGGCACACTTAGCATACAACACTTTAGATAGCATAGCATAGGAACTCTCTCTAAAACACAGGAACTAATGTTAATGTTGGGGCGGCTCGTTTGACTATATCTACTCTACTGTAACTGTGAATTGGGTACCAGTACCACCACCAGGTCGCTGAATGCTGTATGCTAAAGGCACGGTTACTGTTACAGTTACTGGTATGTTCTGAAAGTGAGGATGTAGAAACTCGGAAATGCGGGACTAATATACGATTCGAACGAGTCACATAACGAACGGTGCCAAAATATCCAATGCAATGAGGTATGCAAATGTGTAAATGTATGCGTCGTATTTATAGAGGCACAAACCATGGATTCGGCTTGCGGAAGAGGTGAAAGGATGAAAGCATGGAAAGCGGACACAGCGACACAGAGACCAGATGGGATCATCGAATAAATCCGAAATGTTTGAGTGGTTCGTTAGAAAATAAACGACAAGAGCATCTCACCATCTCGCCACTCGACAACGTTTCGGATAAATATTAACATTTGTACGTTGGTTGCAAACATTACTAACATCGGTAAATTTAGCATTGTAAGTCCAAGTCGTAAGAGTTGTAAGATTAAATTGGTCCCTGTAGGTACGAATACATTTCGGACAAATAACTGGAAACGTACTCGAATGAAAGACTCCCCTACCCGCGCACCCCGCGCATTCAGCTACAGACTGTTAGAGGCTGAGGATACACTTCGAGGTGAAATACGAGATCCGGTTCATTAATTAAAGCCTTTATTAATCTAGATGCACCCACGGGCACAGGAAGACAAGAAGGATCCTTTCATGCTTCCACTCTTACACATATACACACTTAGCAGTTTTGGTTGTTTCGAAAAGATATTTTCATTTTCTCATTCTCATTTTCATTTACATTCATGTGCAATATGGTATTCGTACTAGCAGCGAAAGACATTGGTATTGTCAGCAAATGAAAATCATCATCAGTTTGAATTATTTAAGTAAGTATAGAGATATTTCCATCGTCAATGCAACAAAAATGCAAAACGACAATTCCAATGCTTCAAAATTACATGCATACATATTTACGTTTCTTGGTTCATCCGTTCATTGCATATTATTTTATGCAAATTTAATAAAGCCGTTCTTGTTTACATTTAGTTAAGAAAGATCCTTATATAGTTTCTTCTTATTTTGTGTTTTTCATATTTCTTACATTCTTATATTGTTATACGTGTATACAGGGCGATTATTTTATAGTCGAACATAGCATGTCCTATGTGACTATGTACGACGTTAAAATAAACGAGTCAATCTCATGGCAGTGTGGACTTGTATTGGTAAAGCACACCGACAGACGGGCATAGAGTGGGGATGACAATGTATTGTACTGACGGAATGTATTGACGTTACAGGATAGTTTATGGAAAATAAATCGCGAACAGTCCGCAGACTATAATTTCATGAGTACATTTTTATTATTTCTACCTTTTCTTCGGTTGCGTACATGAATGATGAAGAATTTGTGAACAATCAATTCAAATTATGACAAGGAAGAAAATTGACAACTGACTGTAATGTCATGATCATACAAATTACTTTGATCGTGCATCGCCACTGCGCCCTGTCGTTAGCATTACAAATCCCCGTTGCCATGAGTTTGACTCGTTTATTTTACCATCCTACATAGGAACATAGCACATGCTATGTTCGACGATAAAATAATCGCACGGTATATATTTTTGCATCCCCTTGCGTTGTGAAATACAACCTTAGGATTGTCCCGTCCCGCGGTTCACCGTTTCCCAGGACCATCTTCCACCTTCATCTTCCATGGTATGGAAGATGAAGATATGAAAGTAAGCACAACTTTTGTGGATATCTATATATGTGTGTAGTTGTAGTCGTATAGTTGGATGGTTGACTAGGTAAGAATGGTAGAGAAGTAAAAGTGCAAACCGAGAATCGGAATGGAGACGTTAAGAAAATAGAGCGCACCGAGGGAGAAATAAATCCCCACAGGATGTCTACGCATATTTCAGACATTCAGAACCGCTAACATTGTTTACGAATAAATTTCGCCTACCTAGTCGCTTATACGATATAGCGGACTGGCTAGAGAGCGGACAAAACGTCGACGTCGATGTCGTCCTCGTCGTCGACTGCATCGTGTATGTAAGTATTAAACCTTTTACAATTTTCGCCTCTTCTCGTGACGTGTCGCGCCGCGACGCTTGATACTGAAATTTTAAAGCCGACGACACGAATTCGTTCCCTATCGTGTTACTATCAATTCCCATTGGGACCGAGCTCTTTTTATATGTTTCTCTTTGCTTTTTATTTCCTTTTTTATACCTGGTAAACTTACTAATGGTTTCTAACCCATGATACTGCTGAAACATTCACATGCACGTACCTAAATTTCTGGATTTTAAACATTCATGAAATTAGTATTACATACTTGTATTGCCTGCCATTGGTGCAGTAAAAATCCGGAATAAATCAAAGTTGAAGTCGTTATTTACAGTTTTTACAGTTTTATCCAATGGTTCCATTGGTTCAATTTCGAAATACATATTTTCTGTTGATAATTTCCGATTGAGATTAACCAGAAATGAAAAATCTGCTTGAACAAACTATAAATACAAATTGAAATATCAAATTCGATTTGTTTATTTTTACCTTTTTGGGTTAAGTTCGTTTTCCATCATGTAGGTAGAAAAACGAAACTAAACTAAACTAAACACAATTCCAATCAAAATGTATGCCTAATACCACGAATTTTTTCTTTTTTAATTCAATTGATGTTTTTGATCGAAAAATCAATTATTTTGCCAATTATTTGTATTCGCAGAAAAAGCTCGAAAATCCTTTTGACCAATTTGCCCTGTTACTATATAAAGGACTTCGTCCTCCGTATCATTCTATAATCCACATCATTTATTTAAGCTTGTGAAAAGGGAGTAGGTTCAACATTGTATTGTGTCCAGTTGTAAATCGTAATTAAGTTGACTCAATACAACTGATTGATAAATCTCGATGAATCCCAATTCTCCAGCTGATGGACCGAATGTGTTCCCGCACGTTCAAAACCAGAGAAGAGAAAAACAGCCAGACTTTGAACGTAAAATTTAGGTCGATGTCGAGACCTTTCTCGTTCAAAAAGAATTTTTGCCTCGCTTTGCCTTTGCTTGCCTTTGCGCGCTCTCAATGGTAATATATTGCGGATGAAAATCACGCACAGCATTCGACCAATAAATTAACTTCGAGTACACAAAACGCTTTATTTACACCAACGGCTCCGTACGTATACGTGGAAATGGACGCTTGCTTATTCCTTCTTTCATTCTTTTCCTTCTTTCACACTTTTCGCATTCTGAACTGAATCCTGAACTGACCTGAAGCCTGAACTGAAAAACAGCACTGAATGCCATAAACACGCATGTGAGAAAAAAGTTTTTGTACGTGTGTTTGGTGTAAATGCACATGTAGGTTTTTTTATCATGTACATTAAAAATAAATCGGTATAGATTCGCACCACACAACTTTCCGACCATGCCACACATGATTTCGTTGAACTCGTCGATCGTAAAAGTAATTTTGATAGGAAAGTGGAAGTTGTACAGGAATTTGCTATGATATTAAAATGTAATCAATGTCGGACTATTGACTATCGAAAGTTATGCGGTGCGAATCCGTACTTATTTTTATATTTATCATTATTGAATAATTCAATATTCCTGCTGATTTCGAAATTTACAAATTTCAAATTAGTAAGTATAATTGCAGTGGCTAAAAATGTTGAATTATTCAGTACTGAATTATTCAATAATGAACAACTCAATATTTTCAAATTAGTAAGGATATTGATATTGTATTATTCAATATTGAATTTTTCAATATTCTTAAAGCCAGTTTGGAAATTTCTTAAATTTGCAGTGGCTATGAATATTGAATTATTCAATACCATCTAGAAAAATATATCAAAATAAAACTGGGGCAGTATTTTTTTCCAAAATCACACCCAGGCGGCTGATGAAAATGTTTATTGACGTTACTAACGTCAATAACGCGACGTGCAATATACCGCACCACGTTCAATTCAGTTTGGTATTCATCAAAATTCATGTTGCAGAAAATCCACGTCGTAAGATCAAACGTCGTTGGTATATCAAAGGATGAGCAGCACGGACTCCGATTGTGTCAAAGAACTCAAAAAGGTGATCAATTCGATGACCAATCTGATCGGCAAACCGTACGACGAGGCAAAAAAGGAACTCCAGCGCATCTCAAATGAAGGCAAGAAGGCAACCAGTAAGTGTTCACAGTCTGTCAAACAAGTACTTGACGATTGCTGCCAGAAAACCGAAAAATTAATTGAGTTGACACGTGACCAAACTGCTGCTGCTGTTGAAGTCATCAAGAAAAATGCAGTCGCCCTCTACGAAGATGCATTGAAAAAATTAAGTTAATAATTTGTTTGAAATAAATTTCCGATTTGCACTATATGTACGTGCACATAAAGGTGATCTCGTTAGTGCCCTTAGTGTTTAATGATTGCACTGGGAAACATTTTTTGATCATTATGAAGTGAACATTATCTAGTTGTGGACGAGGAAGAGATGGAAGATATGAGAAGGTAAAAATTGTAACGAAACTATACACGAATGTAAAGATTAAAGAAACAGAGTGGATTTTTTAATAATAAAAAGATAGGATCCCGTTAGTCTTCTGTACTTGTCTCGTCGTTGGCTTAGTCAAGACGCGTCCTTCTAGCCTTCTTTTTTTCATGCTTAATACGGACTCGTCGCCATTTCTGCTTTTAAAATACGCTTAAATACCTTCGTTATCCGCGAGCCCTTTTGAGTTTATCTAACGGAATCATCCCTTCATATTAGTAGAATTTAACGTCAACGTTGGAAAGTCCTTCTTCTTTCTTGCATTATCCTTTTTCTATTTTTATACCTATATACATGTAGAAAACGTGTTGGAAATAGAAAATGTTATTATTGTTTTTCTTCTTTACATGTTACTAACACCTACGTGTTCACTCAGCACATTATGAAGGAAGGAAAACAGGGCAGGATTTACCCGAATTTCAATTACCCGCTCAGCCTCAATTCTTACTTTTCATCTCAAGAGAATGAGTCTGATATTCTTACTTCCGCAGCATAAATAGTAAGTAAGCAAAAACCGAAAAATAAAACAAAACAGTAAATGAAAAAAAAAATTGTAGATATAAAAATTACGCACAAGAAAAAATAATTCGGTCTTCCTATAAATTTGGTAAATTTAATGAGATCTTCTTAGCTCTTTAGAAAAAGATACATCAGTAGAGTTTGTTGAGACGATTAAAGTTTTCAAGTGAAAGCGTTAAAGTTTTAAGTGCCCGACAAGCTTATGATTTCTCTTAACCTATCCTCAGCTCTACTTATTTGTGCAAACGTTATAGTATCGTATTATCGAAGCATGAATATGCTTGGCAATGAAGATTAAAGCTTAATTAGAGAACATTGCTAGATAGGATTTTTTGTAACACATCTCCGGGTACAACATCGGATGGACGGATTGATGTTTGTTGGCGTTGCGAGCGGATAATTCGGTGCCTGTGGAACGTTTCCGGTGCAGATAGCAGCCGTTTTAATGAACATCGCACCAAGCCGCCGACGCCGCCACCCACACACACAAACACACACACACACACACACACATCCACACTCGCTCATTCAAGCACGAACACATTCACACTCGCCCACACACAGGGATGCCCACAAATATAGCAAGTTATCGACCCGGTTGCAGTATACAGTTAGGAGTGTTCAGCTCACTCACTCGCTCACTCCACACCACACAGAGAAGTGGACCCACCACGGCACCACGTTCTAGATTTCAGTTCAGTTCAGTTCAGTCTGATGGTACTCGCTGGCTTGGCATTCCTGTTTATTCTAGCGAAGGCGGTGGCAACAATAATAGCGGCAGGCGGATCGGATCGCTCGCAAACACTATACAACTGAGGCGAGGCGCACTATAGCACAGCGGAATTGGAATTGGAATGGCATGACAAGATGGTGAGGAGCGACGATTCCCAGTGAGGAAACACGAAAGACGAAAGGTTATACCGACTTAACCAAACAATACGAACGTGGCACCTTTATCAATCGAGTTTTGTTAATTATTCGCAATTTTGCAATGAACGTAACGCCCGACAATGTAGTTCCGACTACAATGGAATGCAAAGATAAGATAAGTTTCTTTGTTATGTATCTATTGGCACGTGTTAATTAAAATCGTGCAAGCAAAAGTTCAAATTGAAATTGCAATTATTAGATATAGATACCCATCTACTTTTTGCATCAAAATTGATTTGTATAATGGGAAAAGATTCAAACTACGAAAACTTGAGGCTGTTTCAGACACAGAGAAAGGAAGTTGATGCGGAAAACGAAGAACTTACAGGATGAACGAAGAGGAGGAAGAAACTTCAACTTTCCAACTTATATCATGTAGGTATTAGAAGAGACATTTATCCTGGCTGGCACTATGTTGAATGAGTCCTGTAAAAAAATGGATGAAAAAGAATAGGCGACGAAGAATGCAGGATGTTGGGATAAGAATGTCGGTATACTTATATATAAGAATGGGAAGTAGCAGAAGCAAAATGAAAAAGTCGTGAGGTTCTTAAGATTATTGATTGGGCTTAAATATTCATCTGAAACCGTAAGCGCGGTTTAATGCCGGCTTCGAATTGTATTAGTAGACTCGTCTGATGCCATTTATCATTCCACAACAAGCCGCCGATTCGGCCGACGTTCGAGGTTTCCAGTTCGAGCTGAGCTGAGAGGCTATGAATTGAAGAAAGCTATAGCCCAAGAAGCACATGAGGTTGAGGGTTGAGGGGCTGCTATCTTTGAGTGCTTTGAAATTCATTTTCTATAGCTATTCAAGTCGACGACATCAGGCACAGGAATTTAGTGAATTTTTTCCGGTTACTCTCATCCTCACCGAAATTATCCAAATTTATTTAATCTATTAATAATTCCGGTTTCCACTAACACGGCATTTGTGGGGGTTTATTATTTACTCAAAAAAAAATAACAATTGAATTGTTAAAATGTTGAATTATTATTATCAAAATTACAACAAACATTGCAAGACGCAACGTTAATAATTATTTGCATCATTAAAATGTCCACGACCCCTCGCGACTGTGAAACTTTCCACATTGGGTGCGGGTTTTATTTTTGTTTTTAGCTTTTGCCATTCGAAAGAGGGTCTCTCGTTATTTTGTGTGACTCTCTCTCTCATAAGCTGGAACAATAAAAGTTTTGCTCACAGCGCGACTCCCGCGAGCGATCCGTAAAGTAATTATACATGAAATTGTTATTTGAAAACGATATTACTACACAAAATGCTAAACTGCATAGATACAATGAAGGCAAAGATCAAGCATGAAATTAAAATTCCTAATAACTTTATAAAATGCAACTTTTATGCCCAAAATTGAATTGTGGAATGTGCAACCAAAAATATTTCTTAATCCCGAGTCAATAACTTTGTGAAATTTATAGACAACCTGGACAGTCAAATTATTATATCCATAGAGATAGGAGTCTATAGAGAGAATATAAAGTTTATTAATGAGCGACTGGTATGAAGCCAGGCGATGGAATGGGATTATACCATATCGGCAAATTGTGTTGCACCTTAAAACACACGAAATTTGAAATAGACTTTAGTATAGCGTCACTAGGGTGTGTTTGTGTACTTTGGGTAGTCTACATTTTATGGTTTTAATTTGTTATGGTGCGAAGAAATATGGCGAAAGAAATAGTTGCATGACATTTGCAGCACAATCATCCTTCTAGGAATATTGTAACTCTATGATTATATCATTTAAGTTTACTACGCATCTTTAGGTATTCGTCCTGAAAGGTAAAATGTAAAAAAGGAAAAACTCGAGTTACGTTACAATCTCTGTAAAGCTATTAGGTAATCGAATTTAATTATTATAATTATGAAAGTGAACATAAAATCAAAGCATTTGCCTTTGTTAATTAAATATTTACGTAGATGGGTATACTGCGATGTAATGTGTGTGAAATCAAAACTGATCAATTAAATTTTAACGTCAAGCATGAAAACGCCTATTAATTCGATGAATTTACGCAAGTTGTATAAGTACATGTAAACTATTCAAATAGGTGTATAAAGGGTAACGAACACAAACAATTTCATCCTATATGCATGTATATATAGCAGACATCTCGTTCTAATTGATTATCAATTATCCTTTGAAGATATGTTCCGATACGTTTCGGTTCGTTGAGCAATATACTCTCTACACACCGCAGTCTGTACTCTCTTCGCTAAACTCAGTTACGAGGAAGGAACGAATTCGACTAACCAAAACGCTCACAAGCAATGTTCAAGTAAAGCAAAATAGAAGTAACCCAGCGCCCGCCACCAATTCGCCCCCTTCTTGCGCTTGTCCTCTTGTTGGGAAAACCCGTTTTATGGATACGTACCGAATAAATAGTCTAGTAAGGTCGGGTACCAACATTTCTGAACAATGCGATCGTAAAGGTCTATTATGTTTCGGCCCTGTGCGAGTCTCGTGGTGCGTATTGAAGGCGAAATGTGCAGATATATATTTTACAAGGATTGCCATTGTGCAATTTACACATGCATAAACATGAGGAAAGAAGAAATGTGGAAGTGTGCAAGGACGAAGAACGAAAAAGGACTCAACTTAAAAAAATGAATGAATAATGGGTAATGTACTCAAGATTTCAGGATTGTGACTAAAAATTGTAATTAACGAATGAAAATTAATTAATGTATGTGAGGATAGAATAAATTTAATTGTAATGTGAAAGTTCGTCTGGAAGTTAATTAAAAAATCTTTCGAGGAGTTTTAAAAGGATTTTATGCCGGAGTTATTTGCTATTTGTAGGTATCCCATTCTTTTCCTTTATGATTTCGATTTTTTTTGTTTTTAGCTTTGACTTTGTACATGTACGAGCCGAGTGTAAGTAGCACGGTAAAAAGTATGCTTCTAATTAGGCACTTTCCTTTAATCTCACTTTAATCACGACACTCCAAAAACACTCACCGACACGTGTTTTCAAAGCTTGTGCAGCTTGCGCCGCTTGTGTTCTCCTTTGGTTTTTTTTTTCTTTGCACCGTCGCTGTCGAGGTAAGTCTGATATGTCTGTTCTGTCAGTTCTGGTACTCAGCGTTATTTGTCCCGATATTAGGTGCTATTTGAAACGCCTCGTGAGTAACTGCGCTCCTGAGTCCTGTGCTCCGATGCACTCGTCGGCCACCTAACCTACCCTTTCCAACGAGCTGTCAGCATTGCCGCCAAAGTAAGCACGGCACGACAATCGTGTACACAGCAACACGCCCAACCAGCACACAATGGTAACGGGTATGTAGGTACGCATTTTCAGATGACGGCGGCGACTTTGTTCTTTTGCCTCTACAGGAAAGCAAAAAAAAAACGATGACGAAGAATGAGAAAAAACCTACTCAATGATCTTCGGCGCGTCGCAACAAAGTCGAACAAACAACAAAAGACCAAGGAATATACACGACACGACGCAAAAGCACCAAAACGCTAAGGACGTAACACAATCAACGACATCGCGAAGAGGGGTGACTTTACTTTGTGTACGTCTCGAGTGCCCCATACATATTTATATGCATGTGCCAGACGAGCCGAGACCATACAACATGAACACATATAAGGATAATGTAGTATGCTATTGTTGGGCCGAAACAAAAGGACCTTCTCTTGCGATGTGCTACGCTGTGCTGAGTCGGAGAAAGATGCTCTTAAAGAATTGGCGAATGGACCGAATGCGAAGGACTCTGGACCAAATGTGAACTACGACATTGGCGGCCTGGCCCGGTTTGTATCGCAATATGTGAACAAAAAAATATATGAAAAGAAGAAATGTCAGATACTGAAACTATAGATGTAGACAATCTCAGAAAGTCAAGAATCTTACAAGAATTTTTGCTGGTTTATGATACAGAATGATCATACAGGCTGTTCAAGCAATTATCTGAAACCCTATTCACCTGAATATTATCAGAACAAACG
>JARJEB010021347.1:0-12490 GCA_030264535.1 Liometoxenus newtonarum | reverse complement strand
TTTATAATGGAGAATGATTTAAGTTGCACTCCCCCGGATATTCTTGAAGCGGCAGCAAATAGAATAAATAAAATACTACCAGAAAAATTAAGAAAGGCATATTTAGAAGAATATGAAATTTTTCAAACGACGATCCTCAATTACAGTTTCCTATAGTAGAATTCAAAGCGCGATGCGCATGCGTCAATTTTACTTTATACAACTAGTTGTCTAAAGGTAACATTATAGAACTCCATCATGGAATGCTTTAATATCATACTTTAATTGTCTACATTCGGTATTCTAATTGGTATATTATGAACGTAAAATAAAATTATAGATTTTGTAATATTTTTACAATTTGAGTCAACCTAAGGTATAGGCTTGGTGTATTTACTGATATATTTATACTTACATGTATGTAGATTAATGCAATTTGCATTACCTAAGAAAGTCCTTAGGGTGTCAAGAGATTAGGGTGTCTTTCATTAGTCATTCACATCAACAATATACTTACATTCCTCATCCTTTCTGTTCTCATATTGCTTACATTTTCGTATTACCATTATTCCAGCTAGCGTTTTGTTTACTTTACAATACCTACATTTTCAATAAAAACATTTTTATTCTTCATCTTGCGCCAAAAAAAACGTACATGTTTTACGTATACTTACAAGTTGTTTGTAACTCATCAGGCGATACGCTCATTAAGAACGGCAACGGAAGAAGCAAAAACTGCTGTTGCTATAATCACATGCACTTGTATTTCGAGCATCGTTTGAATATTAATAAGTAATATAACTCGAGGATAAACGAACAACCAACAAGTGTTTATGAATTACGCACTTACTCATATATTCAAAACAAATTTGCGAATTAAATCACACAATACAATGACTTCAAAGCATCAAGATCAGTTGAAGTTATAAGTACTGCGAGCATAGCAACTTTGCAACCCTCCCTAAAGTCATAAATTTTGTCAACACCCTATTAGGTCATTCACTAAATCGTACTATAAGTACGCGCATGTAAAATATGAAATATCCAATAATAAAAAAATAATAATACTAAAAAGTAGGGGTCGACAAAATTATTGTGAAAGAAACGCGATAAGGAACTTTATATATGAAGAGCCACAAAGAGCCGTATATACGGGTTGCGAGCCGCGGTCTGCCGACCCCTGTCTTACAGGATTCATTCTTTTGGTTCGTATATCTACCTAGATAATAACATGGAGATGATTTAATTATCCAATTGCTCTATATTTCTTTTATTGCACTTTACTGACAGTGAAAGTTGCATCATGCTTTTAATTTTTACCTATAGGTATTAATTTTATGAAGTATTTATATGCACACTGGTTAAATAATTTCTCAGTTACGATTAGTTACAGTTAATGACTGGTAATGGTTCGACGTAATTAAGACATTAGTTGTAGCGGCGACGTCGTCATGGACTGAGTCAACACAATACCAATACTTCAAAAACGCATTAGAAAAATGCCAATTATTCACTTTTATTGATTATGTCCAATGATTGGATGATATTATGCTTTTTAATTATTTAATTTTGTTGCAAATGTTCATTTAACATTTCACATTTGAAAACAAACAATCAATCAACAGTTATTTCAGAATTTAATCTAGAACTTCATCTCGTCACTTTACAACCGATTGTAATAACAATTGCTTGAGTATATATATATATTTTCTGAAGATAGTAATAATGATAATAAACTCAATTATAAAATAAACAAATGAGTGTTCAATTAAACATTATAAGTCTAGACCTTAGACATGGACCGCGTAATGTCTGGAGTGCGTATCTATATATACAGAATTTAATATATTTAGACGTTCTTGGACTTTTAGACATGAAGCATGTAAATATTTTGATACAGTATCTGAATTGTGATGTAAAGCAGATTTTTACCAGGCCAAAAGATATACTCGCTCTTTCCTTAAATATAAGTAAACAAATTTCGTAAAAGCGCAAGTTTGCGCAAGTGGCTTAAACCTACGCCATGACTTAAGTACAAGAAAAGTGCAGCAAAAAAACTATTAACAAAAGGGTCTTCAATCTTTAATGGTTACTTATATTCAAATTCTAGACCTTCCCTCAAAACTCTAGTTTTCATTTGCATGCATTTTTGCACAAAGGATACGTTCTCCTTGAAGTTTACGATTAAATGGTCACGATTTACAAGTAAGTATACTAATGACAACCCTATTTTTCAAAAGGTCATTTCCAATTCTGAATATTTAGTTCTTTACCTTTCCAAATAAGAAAGAGTAAGTTAGATCATGGCCAAGAGGTGCTGGACTATTCATATTTAAATTTCCTTTAATAGCTTATAATGGTAACGCAGTACCGCTAAGAGTAACAACGCACAGCACTAATAGAAGTAGTTTGTATGCAAAATAACCCTATTAGTCAAGGACCTTGAAACTGGTCTATAACTACTAACAGCTATCCCTATGCATAGTAAGATTCCACGTCCTTCAATGTCCGTCCACGTCCAGCAATACCGATATACAACAAAAGAATTAGCATTTCTGCATTTCTTGTCAATCAGCACCAGCACGTATATAAGTACCTAGATTATATTAATCACATTTTGATCAGCTGTAATGACCTCCATAAGGTACCTACTAACTGTTTGCATTTTTTTTTGTTACCATTGATATTGCGTGGTTTGTATATGTTGCGAGTTATTTCATTTGCGTGCAACCTTCCTTCATCAAAATACGTTCCTGTTGTTACAGTTACACTGTTGAGGGGTTGAATGACTAATGATTGCCCATGCACCGAGCTAGCGTTCATCACATCGTAACCTAGCCACCATAGACGTGGAGAAACATACAACAAGTCCTTGGGAAGGTTTACAGGACCTTGGAAAACTATTTATAAATGAAAGACGCGGCAGAACAACTTGTTGTCTTATCATCAACAACCGCGAATTGTCAAAAGTCGAATCAATCAAAATACTTACGAAATAGTTGCTTTTTCAGCTAATAGGTCATAATTGGGTCCTTATGAGGTGATAGGTAGTTGTAATATCTTTAAGTGAAGTATACTGAAAGACTTACCACGGAGGTAAGTTAAACATTGGGGATGGTTGGTGGTGCGGTGCAATAAATCACATTGCAGGTCGGGACGTAGACTCTTCTCTTCTTTCATAGGTCTCCTAATAGGTCTACGTTCTGTCATAATAATGTACCCTGCTGAATTTACGACCTCCAAAAGTTTATTAGGTATATGAACATCAGATAAACAACGCGCCGACAATAAGGTAGCAATTAAATTTGGAATGAATAGAGGAAGTTAGCTCTCGATCGGATAAAAGAGGTCCCGGTTTAGCGGGTAGCTAATCCCAATCAGGAAATCAGCTGATCAGACTTGAGGAATTTTTTAAAATGTGTATGCAATTTTGGATTATTATATGTTTAGATGTTGTGTTGTTGGTATGTGGCAAAAACACAGGCAGCGTTCAGGATGTAAGCCCGCCTATTGTCGTCGTGAAACTCCACCTAGCGCTTGCGCTTGCCACATTGAAACATGTTCAACACGCGACCGTTGAATAGGTCCCCACCAAGGCTATCCATCTTTGTTCGTTGAATGGAAATTTGGTATGTGGTGACGTTCGTTGTTTGTGGAGTTAGAATATCTGCCTGGAGGAAAGTCGTCGTTTTACGTGGTGCGTTCTACTCGAAGTTGAATCGCATCCGTACGGGCTTACTAAACCCAATCAACGTGTGGTATTGGGCAGTCGTGGCGCCGCTACGCAATCGTCCCGACGCGATTTTCGTAACAACTCTTGTCTCGTATCACTATCATATAAACCTCCACGTGTAACAGTCGTATCGAGACACTCCAACCAGAGTTCGGTCGAGTTCCTCATATAATCTTGCTCACATCGTATATTATTCGAGATAAAAGATTGTCAAAAGAAAGAAGAAGAAGAAAAAAAAGAGTTGAATGATTCAAAAAGGTTTGTGACTATGTCATTCCAAGTGCACCTAATTGCTTGTCCAAATTAAGATTTTACGCGGTTCGCGCCAGTGTCGTTTTTGTTTTATCGTTTAATTTAATATTTTTGGTGAACTTAATTAAACCTTACAACGATCAGCAATGATCTGAAGGTGTGTCAAAGTTTTTTTTGTTGCGAAATAAATTGTTAGACTAAAAGTGATCATTAATGTTGAATAACATAATGAGTTCCTATCAGTTCGTAAACTCTTTGGCCCAGTGCTACGGACAACAGGGACGTGCCACGACGTCCGATCAAGCAGGGGGACATCAAAACGCAACGGCCGGTAGCGATTATTACAATCCGAATGCGGCGGCCGCAGCCGCCGCCAATTACCCGCCGGCATGTTACTCACCGCCACAAGTAGCCCCCCAATATCCCCAGCATCCATATGCAACACCAGCACCAGGTCACAGTTTACAACCGACAATGGGTGATTACACACAATTACAACCGCAACGATTGGGCCAACAACATTTGGGACATCATACAAGTCCCGGTGCACAGAGTCCCGGCATGCTGAATCCAGCTGCCAGTTGCAAATATGCAGATTCGACATCCTCAACCGGTGGTGCTGGTGGTGTTTCTTCTCCGCAAGATTTAAGCACGTCGAGTGGTGGCCCGCCTGGTAATCGTAGCACGCCACCTTTGACGCATCCCACCGGTCAGAATAACAGCGTGACGATAACGAAGACTTCCGGTTTAACGTCACCGCTATCGGTGAGCACATCTCCGCAAGGCAAACAGGCTGCTTCGTCGACAGCGTCGCAAAATCTATCATCACCAGCTTCTAGCACCAGTTCCACGTCCAGTAATGAAAAATCGGGCAATAATAATAATTCCAAAGGTGGGAGCTCTTCGAATCCACCACAGATATATCCATGGATGAAACGTGTTCATTTAGGACAAAGTAAGTATTGTTCTTCTTTCATTCATAATCTTTCATTCCGCAAATCAACTATCTCTCGGCACAACATTCAAGATTACAAGATAAAATTAAGGTCGAAAGAAACAAATTGTCATAAATCAATCCAAAATATCAAAGCTTAATGCGAGACTCAGAGAAAGAGCAAAGCAATTAGTTCCTCCTCACACCTATATATCTGATATTTATGAAAAAGCCGCGTAATCAAGACATGTCACAGAATTAAAATAACGAGTCGAAGCAAACAGAGCAAGACCTGAAAACAACGAATCGTCTTATAGTATAATTATTGAAAGTACAGTCAAAGACTCGAGGCGTTCGCGAATGAGATAATAACAATAATAACAGAGTTACAAAGAGCTTCAAACAGTCCATCGTGATGTCTATCCTTCCCGTAGAACTTTATCTTCTTCCTTTTGCACAGCTAACACTGGATAAAACAAAATTTCTAGAAAAAAAATGTTCTCAGACTGCCTTTGAGAGCATCTTCCTCCCAGTGTATACTTCTTGAAGTATCTCGAACTTTGTAACTTTGTAAACCAAAACATAGAAGAGCAATTGCAACATGTTGCACGAGTTCATAAAAACCCCATAGTCCCAGATTAACTTCAGTTCATATGAGGAAGTTTGTGTAAATAAATGTAGAAAGAATTACTCAAGTGTTGTTCTGTTGAGATGTTACCTATAGTTACTTGAAGTACCCTGCGGATTGTTCCTAAAGCCATAAATCTCATCGCCTTTTATAATCGTTTATAATTAAATGAAAACATATGGGGTGCAAATTTTATGGTTAAATCTGCACGTCGTAAAGAGTATAATGGACAATAAGGAGGCAGCGAAGAGGAACGACCACAACAGATATAAACTCAATCAAATAAAAAAAAAAACGTATAATAAAGTATACACTTACAGAAGAAAATGCAATGACAAAAAGTGTATCATTTCGAGGTGAATCTATTCTTAAAATATTTTTCCCAGAATCTGATCCAGAAATGTCTAAATTTGGACCGGTAAGAGGTAGCTTATTCGCTGTCAAGTATAGAAAAGTCGTTAAAAATATAAATTATTTTTTCTTATAAATATTCCAAATTCCAAAACATTCATATGTAAAAAATCAAAAATATATACGTGACTTTAATATTACTATTACTATTGCTGGTATGTATATGTCTATAATGAAATTATTAACTTGTTGAATTACTAAGCTCTAAGAAGGTACCTATAAGTTATTTTCGACTGGGATATAAGAAACTTCGCCCGCACTGAACGCGTTTGAACTTATCTCACACTAGATATTGAAAAAGTCATTACTTCATACTCAGCTGGTATTTTATTTATTTTTCCTAACATGTTGCATATACATTTAAGTATTCTATAATGAATAATTAGAATGTAATTTGCATAATTTATTGATTTATGCGTATACGTTAAAAAGTGGTTTTACTCATTTCACTCACTCAGTTATTCAAAATTTATTGCAAAAATTTTGCGTTTTTAACTATGATATAATTGATTACTAATCCACCTGGGTGAGCTCGCAATGAGCTAATTGTCTTTTGATAAAATTTGTCTTGTTCGCGGTTGAACCAGAAAGTATGAAACTCAAAGTAATTTAAAATATTAAATTTTCACCGGCGGAAAGAGCAAAGGCATGAGCGAGTAATAAATAACTAGGTGTTACCTACAAGTAAATAGGTACTTGGTGCATGTACACGTGTGGATTTATTAGCATCTAATAGGCAATTAATTAGCATAAAACCCGAACAGACAATTAAACTGGTAAGTAATAGACATCACTCTCACACTCGGCACACTCTCTACGCTACTATTTAGCTTTAAGAGTGCTATAATAGTGTTTGTAAGTTAATTCAATGATAGTAGGATGTTCCCTCGTCTTTTCCTATCCAAAGCTACACCCTGACAATGCCTAAATTATTCAGTACCATAAACCTGGTAATACTCTAAAACTGAACTCTCTTCCTAGGGTAGATTTGAAGTGTATATTTAAGGGTCAAGAGTAAGCGACAAGAATAAAACAACAAATGCAACATAAAAAAAAAGATTTATGTAAGAATGCACGAAGAAAGATTTATTGCCATATTGGTCGGATGTAGTTGCACATATTGCTCGAATTTTGTTGCTTTCTCTTGTTTTACAAGGACAAAGACCCATACTGCAATGAGAGTCTTTCTAAACCGGAAGAAATGTGACAGTTTACTGCTAGTACCCCTCATTGTTCCAAAAAGAGATGCGTCTCCAGCCCGTCTTGTTCTATTGTGTATAATACCTAATCCCGTGATCTAATTTCATGGAGCAGCACAGTTTTTGGAAACGTTAAAATCCGGCAAACACATGTTAAGTATGGTTAAGGTCAGACCTCCCTGACATCAACTAACGCAACATGTGATATTAAAATATAAGGTGTCCCTGAAACTTCTTAAGCTGTTAACTATTTGAGTCCTGAGATGTTGTTTAGACCATGAGTTCAATTATGATTATTTTTAGTTGTTTCTCGGGACATCCTGTAACCTGTAGGGAAAAGAAGATATAATAGTAGAGAAAATATATCAAATACATCTTGGGAGCCTAAGATATCAGATACATATAGTTGGAACGAGAGAAGGCACATTCGGAACTCTCCTCTCTCGACTTGCTGGGATATTTATGGCCCGGAGGGTCACAAGCCATTGCTCCTGGCCCGCATTATTACCCAACTGGGTTTATATTCGATTGTGTGTAGACGGCTTCGCACTCTTCCTCCTTTCTCTCTACTTACTGGGAAAATATATACACCTGTTGGAGTCCTCTTATAGTGCTACCAACAATATCAAAAATGTGCACTACTTATACCAAAACAAGCTTCTACTCCTAAGAACAGAGAACGAGAACATTCGAGAACATGAAGAAAAACAGTGCACATTTTTAAAATTATGAAATCATCAGCGGATAAGTTTGGAAAGTCATTAATTTCTCTAGGTATAGGTAAATATCCTTGTAAGTATAGCAAAATGTTCTATAACAGGTTGTAATTTTCCATCGAAGAATCACCTCGTTGAACATTGATAATCACGATATTTTTCATCATGATCACATGAGTTGCACGTTCCTCCTTAATATTCTTGCCTTGGAGTGGTCTTGTCTTGATGGCTCTATTCGTTCTTGTTATTTATGTTTTGTTTTCACGTGTGCGTCGCTCCTTCATTGTACCTTTGAGCTTGAACTGCGGCCAATCTGCGGTTAAAGTACGATTATCGTCTTCTCAAATCGGTTTCGTTTCGTTTCGATATTATTATTTTATATAATTATGTAGATGGCGTAAGGTAAGTACGTATATACGCCACAAATTAATGCGATGGGCGTAAACGCAATTCCCGTAGCTGACAACTCGCTAATTAAGACGTTACTCACCAGCCAAAGCGATTTCATTGCGTTGTGTTCATTGCGAATATGCAAAAATGTAAATTCACCCTTCGATTATATGCATTATACAAGCGTGCTGTTTATAAAACAAAAACGTGCATATATAAAACAATAATTTCGATCATAATTCATAAAAACGTCATCTCCTCCTCAGACTTTACTCGCTGGATCGCTGTGGGACTGAACAATTTACTCGGGTTGGTCGTGTGTTTTGTGGGATTACCTATACATAATTGTGACATGAAGAACACGTGATTATAATAAAATGGTGCATTTTTAAAGTGTGCTTCTTCGAACCGGACGTTCGCTGGTCACAACTGTTCGGACGATCGAGTTCTTGTTTTGCTTGCATGCCGGTTGTTATTAAATAAATTATATGATATTATAGGTGGAGTCTTTCGACTTCACAACGGGACCTTAATGTACACACGTTATAATTTTTTCATGACCCTATGAACTTAGCATCATAAAAAGTCCCAAAGAATAATTTTTATTTTGCCAATAGAGGCTCGACTCAAAACAAAATAGTTATACATAGATGACTTGGTGAAATAGTTGATTAGGTGATTTCTGGTGGCAGTTCCTGTTATAATCCAAATCATGATTACTTGCAAGAAATTTATTTGTAGCTACTGATTGAAGCGATAGTTAAATTATTATTCTTCTTGTATGAGTACATGCGTACATTTTACCTTTTGCTTGTTTCTTTCTTCTTGTTCCTACTGGTTCTTTGCATGTATATTAAAGTACAAAGAAGCATGTTAGCTTGTTAACCGCTGTTACACGTCGCTTACTTACAATGGAACTACAGTGTTCAAACACCCAGAGCCCAGAATAACCAACAACCAACAACAACCATCTAAACAGTTGATTTGATTGATAGACTTCAAGGTACTATTCCATGTAATAGTTCCATGAATTTGTTGGATTTTCGAGAGAATGCGAAAATGGATTAGGGATTAGTCCTAAGCATCATCCTAATCTTAAAAGCGCAGCAATTATTTCATAAAATATTTAGGTATGTGTAGCATATACGAGGCAATATAAATTTTCTTGTTACCATACTTCCGTTTATTGTTGTTTGTTATGAAGCTATGAAGCAATCGAATGGTCGTGAGATTTATTGCCTTTGTCATTTATTATCGACGCAGGACGTAATCGGACTACGTGTGATTATTATATGTATACTTATTCAAAAATCTTTAAGCAAGGAAGTATTTCCAACTTACTTGGCGGTAACAACAATCACTTCTTACTGATAAGCATAAAACGTAGGTATACTTTAAAATATTTCTATATGTATACAAAAACAATTGGTTCCTGAATGCTTGAAACGAAATTTAAACAAATTCGCGTACAAATAAGTTGAGAGCCAACAATGGAAGTGACTTAAGTACACATAGCCACTTGTAGGTAACTTGTCGGGAATTTAAATTGTTTGGTTGCCGCGTCGGTCACCTTTTGCTGCGGTTCGCGTTTTATCCTTTTTCGCAAATACAAATAAGCATCAAATTAATTTTAAATTTCATACCAAACATTGCACTTGTAAAACAAGATGGACTGTATAAGCAGCACTCCTTTCTGCTTTGAAAATCCTGACAAACAAGCGTGAAATATGAGCAGTGAGCGCGCGATGAAACACCATCGTCGTACGTATACCCACCCAATCTTGCTGGGTATATAACACGTTACTTCACTTCACTTTACATTTCTTTGCTTCTTTGACTTAACACCGCGCGCAATTTTATCATATATCGTTTACCGTTTTTGGTTTTACGTTTACGAGTGTCGTCTACATTTGAGATTTGTTCAATGTCGCTTCGAGTTTGCTTTGCAATTGCAATTGCAGGCAATGAACCGCATTGTCAAGTCCAACACTACTACTTGTTCGAAACCTATAATCAAACGCAACTATAATTTTCGTTTACTTTAAAGCAAATCTACCAAGGGTTTCCATCAAATACGAATTTTTCATGATGAATAACGTTTGTCTCGCGTCTATTGTGTCACCTTGTACATTCAATTGTGGCGGCAAATGCGTGTTGCTTGTTCCTAATATAATTTAAATAATAATATATATATATTTATGCGACTATATATAACTATTGTTCCCGATTAAATGGCATGAAATCAATGAAACGATAGTTATAGTTGCGTAGCGCGTACCAAATTGGAAAACAACTTGTCGCGTCTGAACAAAAATTGACTCGTCGTCTCAAACTTTTCTGTTCATCGAAAATAAGTTGATTTCATAAACATGTTAGGTATACCTATGTTTTGTATTGAGCTAAGAAGGACAAGGAGATGTGCGTAAGGGCGAGAAACTAAACTATATAACGACTACATTGCAAACTGAATGAACGCATCAAAGGATACGACTAAATTCGCATCGGATTGGATCGAATATATAGGAGAAGAAATGCCCTGATAATTTTTCCGATCATTTATAACTGTCCGTCTATTTCCTTTCGGATGCGTCTCTTCCAAACGTGATCGTTCGTCCAAAAGTAATACCCAAAATCGTAAACTCTTACCAAACACTATGGTTCACAGTGTAAACTTCTAAACATACCTGAATTAAAAAGGACCATATGTGGTTGGTGGTTGCTAATCACCTTAAGTGCATCGACGTACTTAGAATTTAAATCAATTTGAGGATGGTAGTATTATAGTGGGTGCATTATGCCCTTCAAGTCAAGCACATGTTGTCTGTTAATAACATTTGGTTTACCATAATTATAATTTTCTTTTTGAAGCAACACTAAAACAAAGTAAGCTTTTCAAAAAACTCAAAAAATATTAAAAGGGTGGCCGCTATAGATACACTTAAGCAAGGGTGAAATTCTCGATCATTTATTATGTATTAATCATTCATTGAATTGTAAACCACCCTCGATTCAATTTCGGACTGCTTTTATACCCACAGGGTGTTGTGAAGATTTGAAGGTGGAAAAACACATTTAATTTTTATCCACACTTCAATTCTTTTTATTTACAAGTGTAAGACCCTGTATACATATATTCTGATGTGTTTCATTCATTCGTTACTATACGACAAGGGGGAAATTCGAATTATTTAAATTTAAGCGACTCGTAAAGCCACCAAGATCCCCTGGAGTCTAAACATTAAACCAAAATCAAGTTAACGCTATAGTGGCTGCTGCTGGTGTTAAAAGTTCAATTTCTCGTCAAACTTTAAAGTAAATCCTTTGAAAAGGAGCAGCAAGGACCTAAATAAGGAAGAAGAAATTTTCATGCCAACGCGATTTTCACTCAAACTCTTAAAAACAAAACGCCTTCGGCTTTCCACTAGTTTCTGCGGAGTTGTTTGGATTTTCTTCGTTCGCATATCGAGGTTTCGTCTCTTGAACTTTCTGTTCAAGTCTTCAGTTCACTTCGGTCTTGATTAATTGTTGCTTGTCGACGCACCACGGCAGAACGTTACAGTCAAAATATTTTCGTCTAATTTTAACGAATATAATAATACGAGAAAACGAATAAAAGGAATCGCGCGCGCAACGGAGGAAAATCACGAAAACGCCATCAATTTCGAATCGCAAAAACATTTGTAAAAACATTTGTTGTGTGTTTAATAAGTTAATTAATCATAATTAACGATGGATGTAGAGTGCAGTTAGCGCATTTTATAATAGGTACCTATACAAAGGAAGGGAGAAAAGGGCAACGGAAACGAATGGCAATTGAACAATGTCAAGTTAAAAAGAATAACGTCGAAACTCGAAGAAGTCACGGGGTGCCTTATTATAATTTTAAATATACCGATACATGACTTATACCATTGGGGTAAGTACATACTTGGAAGCATGTCTATGCTAATGTCGATCATTATCTCGCAAAATATAAAACTATACCTATAACAAAACATCCTCAAAGAATTTTGTTGAATATTAAATTTGCAGTTATATTTATTGGAAACATGGTGTAAGTGAAAGGTGGAAATATGTGGATTATATGAGGATTATGTGGATTATATATGTGGATTATTATGTGCATTGTGTGAATTATGTGGATTATCTATATAATCCAGATAATCCACATAATCCACATATAATCCACATATATAATCCACCATTCACCTACCATGTTAAATTCCCATCTGCGTGTGGTGCTCGTAT
>JARJEB010021346.1:0-16145 GCA_030264535.1 Liometoxenus newtonarum | reverse complement strand
TGTTGTTCGATCATTGAAGTGCAGCAACGTCAGGAGCTTTTATTTGTTGGACGGGGGACCGATTAGTTTTCGCCGTAGTTCTACGCTTATAATTCTACCCGTCAGTAGTCCTACCAGTGAGGGTTATTTTTATCTGCTAGTGTGGCTCACAAATAGAAACACTCAACTGTCCAAATAATGCGCGTGCGCATGCATTCCCCGACGAATAGGTTGCAAGCCTATGTTACGGGGCGCCCCGATACATAGACATTTCCGGAAAGGAAAGCCCCGAATCATAAAAAATCTTGCTCAGACGACTAAATTTGAACTCAACTTTTAGTTAAAAATAAATTCTCGTACGCTTATAGTCAAGAATTTCCATATCGTACAAATCACATATTGGAATGTGAATTCTACTTACTAGAAAATCTGGATTGCTGTCTTATTGTGTATCAACCTTATCGACCGCTACTGCAACTAGTTCAAGACCTGGGACACGATGAAACTCTTTTAACATTGGCATGGCGAATTGTAAATGATTCATTGAGGACGGATGTGTGTCTCCTCTATCCGCCGTATCAAATTGCCATTGGCTGTCTGCAAATTGCATGTGTCATCCTGCAAAAGGATCATAAGTCGTGGTTCGCTGAATTGAACGTAGATATTGAAAAGATACAAGAAATTGCTAGGTATATTATTAATTTGTTTGAATTGTGGAAACAGTATGAGGAAAAGAAGGAAATTAGAGATTTGCTGAATAAGATGCCAAAACCTAAACCAGCACCTCAGAGATAATTTTGTTTTTCTCACACTTTAAGTAAAGATTTTAGATAGTTTAGACTGTTTAGAGTTTAATTTATAATATTTTAAAGTAGAAAAACAATAGCAAGTTGCAAAACTGTTTCTATTGAGGTTCAAAAAAGAAAATGCATCAGTATTATTACAGTAATATGTTTCTAGATTTGGATAGAAATTGTTTTGAACTATGACATTTTCATATTTAAGTAAAAATATTAAAAAAGTTTGATGGATTTGAACCGAAAACATTGGAAGTGGCTAAAAGTATTGATGTTTTACATGTTTCTTTTGAATCAAATAAAATGAATTCATAAGGTAATGGTCCTTTTTATGCAAGCGTGACATGACATCCTAGAAAGAGAGCTTTATTTGGCAGTAGCTTTTAATTTTGATATTTTGAACAAAATTAGTTGAACCATCGAATTTTGACACAGTAACTTTTAGTGTACAAATTCAACGTTAAGTTATGAAAGCGCTCTGTTCGTCAGACTCATAGCTGACGGTATTGCGCCTGAGCGCTGACACTGCAGCAATGTTTTCATCCAGGTTTTGCACAATATATATAGGGTTCTCTAACATCACAATCATATAACACAAAGTTTATATCCATAACGCAATACTTCAACCTATCTCCTTCTTTCTCATTCTATTTTGTATGCGAGGTTCTATACTTTTACTAGCAATTGTTGTTTGGGTTGCATAAGTTTTCAAATTGTTTGATTGAATTTGAATTGAATTGGATAGCAATAGCGAAGAATCGATTTTTTAATTTTAGTGTATTTAACAATCATATATAACCGGCGCTTCCGGTCCCGTGCGTGCAACAAATAGGTTTTTCCCAATGGTTTTTCCAAACACATTTTAAGGATATGTCTATCCTTACAATGTGTTTGTCTGTCGAGCATGCTCATATATCGCCGTATGTAAGAGTGTATCCAAGGAGGTAAGAGAAGGCAAATCGTACCTGTGGGAGATAAAAGGGACAGACAAAGAAGACATTCCCCTGGTGCTGAAGGCAAAGCGGCAAATTTTCAGTAAGCAGTCCATCTCTTTCCGTACTGGCTGAACACAACGAAGCTACCCATGCTCTATCTCTTTGGTTTATCTCCCAAAAGAATCGATTCTCTCATAAATCGATTAAGAATCGGGATCCCTATTTGATATGTAACCTACACTCTCCGCGCTCGTAAATAGTCGTAACTCTTAACGCAACTCGTTGCGGAATATACTATTTCAGCATGTTCAACTCGTTGAGTCGATTATAATCAATAATTGCATTTTGTATTACATTTTATTTTAGTCAGTTCAAATCAAAATTAATTACATTAGCCGGTACGGCTACAATGTTTTGGATACGTGGACAAAGAATTACGTACTTGTTACCTAATCAAATTATATTCATTTTCATAATGAGTGAAAATTGAGCACACACTGCAAAAAAAAAGTAGCGCTGTAACCCTGTGCTGTAACCTCGGCTGTAACATAACATAAACAAACTACAATCAGTCGTTTTATAACTTCGTTATTTTAATACTAGTATAATAAAAAATGCGTCTGCAACAGATATTTTATATTCTAACAGGTAAACCATTATTTATGTATACACAATTTTTAAGTGCAATGTAAGATATATATTCAATAAATTAAACGTTTAATTTTAATTTTAGTGGTGGTCAGTTGTGGCTTTTGCTCCAGGGTCCTAGAATTAAGTGATAAATTCCTCGAAGTAGGTCGAGATGGTGGTCATTGGCTGGTAATGTTTTACGCACCATGGTGTGGCCACTGCAAAAGATTAGAACCCGTATGGTCCCATGTCGCTCAATCACTTTACAAAACAAATATACGAGTGGGTAAAGTCGATTCAACGAGATTTACTTCACTGGCCCGTGAATTTGCAATTGACGGATTTCCTACTATAAAATTGTAATAATTGAGCGCATAAAATTGTATTTTCTATTAAATTTGTGATTTCAGCATCAAAGGAAAAGCGGATTACACTTTTCACGGGGATAGAACCAAAGAAGAGATCATAAACTTCGGAATGCGTATGTCGGGACCACCGGTACAAGAACTAACACGAGCCGACAGCATGAACAACATCAAATCATTGCACAACTTGTTCTTCATGTACGTTGGCCCCCAGGAAGGGCCACTATGGGATGTTTACTATGCCACCGCAGTTCAAATGCAGCCACACGGTTTCTTCTTTTCGGCAAGCACTGAAATAGCGAAACAACACGTTGATATTGATGAGTTACCAGCGGTTTTCGTCTACAAAGAGAGTTTGCATTACTTCTACTCGGTGGATTCGGGTTATTCAATTGCTGAAGCTGAGCATTTGAATGCAACTCTGTATACGTGGATCAATGAAGAGAGATTTGAAACGTTTCCGAAAGTTACGAGAGGAAATATCAAAGAACTGATGCAGACTAAGAAGTATCTCGTGATGGCTGTGCTCGAAGAAAATAAGTTGCAAGAGCTGTCGCAGGAAATGGTTGAGTTTAAGGATATGGTTGAGTCGGTTATTCGTAAGAAAAGGGATAAATATCATAAAAATTTCCAATTCGGATGGATTGGGACTCCAGAATTGGCGAATTGCATTGCGATGACCAACCTACCACTTCCAAATTTGATTGTCTTGAATTCCACGACGAATCATCATCATATGTTGGACGATGATCCGATACAATTGACCGCGGAAGTTTTGGATTTGTTCCTTGAAGGTGTTTTCAACCAAACTGCTCCAGTAAGTTTCGAAAAGTATTTTTTCTTAATCTTCAATTTCTTTATGTGAATTTTTGTTGTCTGTAGGTTTATGGTGGCAATGGCTATATAGTTTCAATGTATAGAATTTATTTCGAGACTCGAACATCTCTGACTTTAATGTGGCAAGGGAATCCGGTGCTTACAACAGTTTTATTCGGATTGCCATTAGGCTTTTTGTCGTTGATTATGTATTCGATTTGTTGCTCAGATATTTTAGATGCTGACGAAGAAGAAGAAGAAGGTAAGCACGGGAATCCTGAAGTATTATTTTCCGAAAGATTCTTAATTCATCACTAATCGAAATTTACATTATTTTCAGAATTACTTCATGAAAAACGGGAGTAAGAACAATAAGAATTTGACGACCGTTGATTCTAGTCATGTAAGTAATCATTCCTATTGTAATTGTATTTATAAGTGCAAATGTTTACGATAAGTGTTTAAATTTAAAATAAATCATCGTATTTGCTGAGTCTTTACATTCGATGATATAAATTAACTCTAATAGAAAATGCGATTAAAAACTAAACATATTTCATTCCAAGATTTTCATATCTTTAAAAATCAAAAGTCTTCATCGTCTGAATCAAGTGCTGCCCTGCGCCTATCAAATTTCACCGATGTTTTGTTCTGGGGCAGTTGTGAATTGACCGATTCTAGAATTCCAATAAAGTCGGTTTCGCTGATTTTGCCACGAATTTGACCTGACTGTGCCATACGAATTAACATGCTTTCAACCATTTTTCCTTTTTCTGGTTTTCCCAAAGTTAAAGTATTTACTAAAATGTAAATGAATGTTTGTGATTAAAACGAATATTAAATAAAAATTGTGTACATACATCTAGCTCTCGCCGATTGATCAAGAACTTGTGATAAAATGGAATTTTTTACATCTTCTTGGGCTTTAACTTGCTCTTCCTTGGCGTTTGCAGCCTGAGCATCGCCTCCCTTAAAAAATTAAAGAACATGTGTTATTTTTGCTTTGCCCAACATGCTCAACGCCTACGATACACTTCGAAGAAGATCCATAACCTCTTCATGATATTTATTTTATTAATGGCTCTCAATTATTATTTATTGCTTATTACTTGATATCCTGATTGTAGCTGTGCCAATCTTTGTTTCCTTATTTCTTCCAGCTCGGGATCATCCATTTTTACTTGAAATTTATATAAAATTAATTATAAAAATAAACTCTTCATTCGATTTATTGAATGCTCCAAGGAAATTTTCGGTGACTGTCGACACTCGCACTTGCGTTTGCCTGGCTTCAGCCAATCACAAAAGAGTTCCATATATGATCATTAAGTTGCCTACCTATGATCCAAACTAAAGAAGGAAAAATCCAGAAAAATAACCCTCCGGCACTTTTACCCTTATAATTCTACCCTTCAATAGTCCCATACCTGAGGGTTATTTTTTAATTGGCAGTGAGGCCACCCTCAAATGACCCTCACAAACCATAATAGCGAACGGGGGCATGGCAATACTATCCGTAACTACGAAGCAGTGAAACCTGTAGATGAAAATCCAAGTGACGAAGAGAAAAAACATACATCTAAGCCATTCCCCTTTACAATTTTTTTATATAGTGTTTATGTTTGCGAGGGTGATTTGAGAGTGGCCTGAGGCCAATCTTTTGTGATTGGCTGAAGACAGGCTGTCGCTAGACGCAAGTCTACCGACTGGGTGTACTGGTGGTAAATGCTTTGAAAGATCTAGAAATTTTGCAATGGAGATGTTCCATGTCCCCCGGATGACCTATTTGACCTTCTAATCGAACAGCTGATCCAGACCACTTTGCTGTAGAATTAGAACACCTTTTCACATCCAAGGCTCCAATTGTGTTCGTTCGAGTTCGTATTTTCGTTTGCGTTCACAACGAGAACGCGAATTCGAACGAAGAGAATTCGAGCCTTGGCGGTACAAAGGTATTCCTTTTATCTGACAGTGGTCCGGATCAGCTGCTTAAAATTAGCTCCGTGACGTCATCATGACGAAACGTGTGGACTGGAACATCTCCATTGTTTACTTGTAGACCTTTTCGTATATTTTGTATGGCAACGTTGCATTTTCTGACAGTGAAGTGACAGATTGACAGATAACAATGAAGTTGTTGTGTTACCAAATCAAAAACAGAAACAGTCAGTTCAACGTTCAACGTGTTTGTTTAGTTATTTCACATATTTGTAAAGGGATAAAATGAACACAATGTTTTCCATAGAATTAATTATTATATTATCATTAATGACATTTCACATGAAATGAAATAAGCTTTGAAGGTAACCAAATAAAAAATACCAAAATGCCTGCTTCAAACTCAGGCACAGATGTTTATTCATCATGGGTAAGTTATTAATTTCTTTTGCTAGTAATTTGTGGTATAATAAATCTGCATTAAAAGTCGAATAATTTATTTTAGGTCGGTTTGATTTATGTCTTCAACTTAATAGTTGGCACAGGGGCTCTTACACTTCCATCAGTATTTGCCAAAGCTGGCTGGCTGTTAAGCTCGATTCTTATTATTTTCTTAGCATTCGTTAGCTTCATCACTGTTACCTTTGTCATTGAAACAATGGCCTGTGCCAATGCAACTCTTCAATTAAGAATGCTACAATCACATAAAATTGACGGTGTAAGTTATTTTCAATAATCATTCTATTTTTATTATGTTAAGTTCTTTTTTTTATTTCAATTTACAATTATTTAATTGTTATATTTTTTTGGTATAGGAAAGTGAAGCAGCGCAAGATTCTGAGTCCGAATTGGAAGAAACCAATGAACAAACAGCAATAATTCCTGGAAATCGGAATATGCGAAGGTATTTCAGTTTAAATCAACCAGTTGAAATGGGCCAAATGGCCGGATTATATTTTAACAAAATCGGCAGAGGATTATTCTTTGCTTCGCTATGCATTTATTTATACGGCGACTTGGCAATTTACACTACTGCAATTGCAAAATCCATGAGCGATTTGCTATGTCCCAATAATCATACGGAAGGCAGTGGCACAACTTTAGAAGATGAATTCAACATAGACTGTTTCAATAATCAAATTGCAAAGCTCGACTTATATCGAATTTGCGTTGCTGTTTTTGCAGTATTTGTCGGTCCATTCACGTATTTCAACGTACAGAAAACAAAGTACTTCCAACTGGCGACAACTTCGATGCGTTGGTGCGCATTTACAATAATGATAACTCTAGCCAGTCTACGTTTATACCACGGTGATAACGCCGGACACCATCCTGCCATGTTCGCATTTCATGGTCTTCCCGTGTTGATCGGCGCCAGCGTATACAGCTTTATGTGCCACCATTCTCTGCCAGGTATAATTGCCCCATTCAACGACAAACAATACGTGCTCAAACAACTTGCCATGGATTATGCCCTGATATGCTTATTCTATTTGTTATTGTCGTTAACCGGTGTTTTTGCCTTTCGCGAATTGAATGACTTATACACGTTGAATTTTGTTCCCAGTGGCGATGAATCATTGACTATTTTAATGGACATGTTGCTTTATTTCTTAGGAATGTTTCCTATTTTTACATTATCGACAAGTTTTCCGATTGTAGCAATTACATTACAAAATAATATGAAAACACTGTGTTTGGACCCGTTACTCATGGATCAGTATGGGTTTGTTATTAAGCGATTAACTTTTCCAACGCTTGCGATTGCGCCGCCGATTATTGTCGCTTTGTTGTCGCATAATTTAGGAAGATTGATTGAGTTTACCGGATCTTATGGCGGGGCATGTATACAGTATATTGTTCCAACTATGCTTGTGTATCAGGCAAGGAAATGTTGTAGACGTGATATTGGAGCTGGTGTCAGAAACAAATATAGCAGCCCATTTACGAATAATATGTGGGTGTATTTTGTTATCTGCTGGTCGATAATATGCATTGTTTTGGTGAGCATTAATTTAATTTAATGGCATTTCCACCGGGTGCAAACGTTTATGCACCGGATGCAATTATGAATGCACCAATTGAGTGCATTCAGTGCAGTTTTAAAATTTTAAAGTTATGGTGGGAATCTGATTGCACTCTCAGGATGCAAAGTTTGATTGCAACCTCAGGGTGCAAAAGTTTGATTGCACCTGGTACAAACAGGTTTTATTTGCACCGGTGCAAAAACCGGCTTTCAATCACTGAATCAAGACGTTCAATGTTCATTATATTATATATTATAATTCACTCTTTCAAAACACTTAATCTGTATTTCTTGAACACGTCACTCTCTAAGTTTAGGGAGTGGCCTAGCTATTTAATTTCAAGGAATACAGTTTAATAAGCATGTCCTCGTACGTTTTAAAGTGGGAACTGATTTATCAGTTTTCTAACAAAGTAAAAGCTCAGAATCTATTTTTATGAAGCAAAACTTTTATATAAATGCAAGATCTGCATATATAATGAACTTTTTAATAGTAAGATATATTTTTGTATAACAAAAAGTTATACATCCATTAAATGTGATCAAAAACAAACAAAAAAAACTAATGAATGATAATAACAAAATGTAATAGAGAATTGTAAATAAAAATAATTATTCAACTGTACCATTGATTATTTCTTTTTGCTGCTACCGCCAGGCTTGGTTTTTCTTTCAAGTTGCATTTGTTTCAATTTCATGCTCAACTTGGTTGATGCCTTTTCATGTTTTTCATGACTAAGTTTGGGATCCGGATGAACAAATTTTCTACGTTCTTCACGGCGCACCGCTTCTCCACATCCGTGAATTTCGGGTAAGCCATGTGCAGTGCAAAATCGAGAACTGCAAAATTTGCAGGTGATCGCGTAATCCGCAGTTTTTGATTTGCATTTGCCGAACGAACATGTGTTATCAACTTTTTTGATATTACTAAGCACCGTGTCTAGATCATTACTTCCAATTGCTTGTTTGAGTTGTTCGGACTTGTTTTTTAATTTATCTTGTCGTTGCTCTTGTAAATTTGTTCTTGTTGTAGTTGTTTTTGTAGACATTTTAATATTTTTTAATATTTGATGGTTAATTTTTTGATATGAGCCCAGATCCAGATATGAGGCGAGGCAATCCAAAACAGCTGATTTGTCTGGTAAACATGGCCGGACACTAAATGCAACCAAACGTACACACTACAGTTCCTAGGATTACGCGCATGCGCTTTCTGTGGAATTCTCTCTAATTTTAACCGCAAACGTTATGTTTCGTCTCATCTTCACTTGGATTTTCCTCTATAGGTCTCACTGCCCTGCACTTACAAACAGTATTGCCTTTAGATTTAATGGTCTCACGCTTATCACTTTTAGCTTTCTCATAGCTTTGGCAACTATGTAGGCAAATCGGCACTTTTCGTAAAAAGTACTACACCCTAACTTGTACGGATATCTTCACTGCGGATCGGCCTGACTTCTGCTATTTGTGGCTTTCGTTTTGATCCATGGAGCTTCACAGAAAAAGCTCCAGTACAGTTAAACATTGTTCGATTTGTCTTGGAGTTGCACTAGAGCTGTTTCAATGCAGCTAGTATTTCCTTGGGGAAAATCGAAAGCCATTATTATTGCACTGTTAGTGCTTTCTGTTTTCCAACCATTTTCGAATCAAATGCGAAACTCGCCACTTTTCCATTTGCGCTGCTTTGTTGCCTACGTGTGTCAGCTTGTGAGTCAGCTTGTCCGTATGGTGTGTGTGTGTGTCTTCTCCTGTTCTGTCATTTGAACATCAAGATGGTCAACTGCAACTCGACGCGTTCAGTTCAGTGTTCCCCAGCTCGAGCAAATCTTGATTGCGAAAAACATAATCTGTGACTCGCTAATCGACTATTTCAATCAAATCAAAATGTGCATTATTCATCATTGCTCCGATTGTTACGAACAATAAAATGTGTTGCGCATCTGTGCAAGTGTGCTTCGTGATTATATCAACAATCGGGCGCGATTAAATAATTTACGTTTAGAGTGTGCTCTGAAATTGTAATTGTGTAAGCGAGATCCTGATCGCAATCGTGTTGTGCAAAACTGCAAATACGCTGCCAAAAGTATATCCTATCTCGGCTATCTGCGATACATTATAATTTTTCTCATCTTATAACTCAATAATATTTAATATTTCGCTAACAATTTCCACGTCTACTTAACTCTCTTCTCTAAGCAATTAGCAGTCGTAGTCGTAACTAAAATTAAAAATTAAAATATCAATGTGGTCGTTCGGTTGTTGAAGCTCGGTTGCGGATATCTTTTGATTGGGTGATTATGGAAACAGCAATATGGAAATTCGTGTGTTGTTTGGTTTCATTGTTGTTTCTGGAATTATGTAATGGATTACCCATCGGATTGGACCATACTTATGGAGGTATGATTTGATTTATGTGTTTCTGTTGAAATCATAGCGAACGAAATTTTGGAATCAAATAACTTAAAGTCTTCAAATGAAAATCAATGAATGATGTTAAAATGATGTAACAAAAAGATGCCGTCATTCGTCATTTTGCGTATGCTGGTCCATGGTCGGCAAGAACAAAAAGAATCAACCACAACCAACACAACCGTTACGTGTTTAATTGATTTTTACAGAATTTACAATTCACAAACAACTAAACAAGTATATAAGTATATGATTACAGTATACTAGTGCACATCTAACAGTTAATAAGTACGGTTAACAATTTAAATTGAACATGGCATGAACTATGAAAGTATGAACAGTGAATGTGAGTGAACAGATGTTTCATGCAATTTGTGTCCTATTGCTATATTATTCATATTTTAAAATGATTTTCAGTTTCACAAACAGAAACAAGTTCTCTTTTATTGCTTAGATACTTTCTTTTGTATCCGCATATTTAATATTCAAGTAATTGCTTCATTGTTTGCATTGATAGATGATGCACATCATCTGATCCTAAATAATTTCTCCAAAGAACGTAGATTTAAAGTTGAGAATAATTGCTCTCATCTAAATAAATTATTTATAGTTCATTAATTCCTTCAAAAGTCTTTAGTATAATTATTTAGGCTCATATTTAGGGTAGGTTCGATAAGACAACAAGTACTCCCGATGTGAATTCAAATTCAACTGGGTGTACTCAGTGCAAAAACTAAATAAAACGAACGGGGGTGCTAGGTAGGTTTCCACGTGATTCTTGATTTTGAAGAAGCCCTGACAAAATTTCAAAACAAATCAAGACAGGAATTCGGTTCACATCTGCAAAACAAGAGAAGGTTTGAATTAATGAAACTAAATAAAAATACATTTTTTAATAAAAACAAATATTAAAATATACTCTAAAATTGTATAAGTAATTGTTATTGTTCATTCTCAAGTCAAGAATCTCCCTCGAAAATTCGTTACTGATACAAGAAATACAATTTTTTTCTTGTTTTACCGAGACGAGGTACACAGCATCAGGGCCGTATCATCCATTAGGCACTATAGGCACTGTGCCTAGGGCCTACGAAAATTAGAGGGCCTACTAAGACTGATGAGATGAAAATTGGAGGGCCTACGAAGACTGATGAGTCTTTCAATTGAAAGCTTTAGCTTTTTTTTTACACCTCACATCACACCTCGCTTCATTGAGACTTGAGAGCTTTTTTTTTGGTCACCAATAAAAATTTCAGTTAAGTGCCTAGAGCAGTGATTCTCAACCTTTTTTTTCTCACGGTAGACTTTTTGATAATTTCGAAATTTGGCGGCACCCTTGGCAGACGTCTTCTATGCATGGGTAGTGTCTGGGCGGCAGACTTCAAGAATCTCGCGGCACACTCAAAGAATCTGGCGGCACCTAAAAGTGCTGCGGCACCCAGGTTGAGAATCACTGGCCTAGAGCCTACGGTAGGCATAATCCGGCCCTGCACGACATGACAACTGAGAAGAACAGACAATTCTAAAAATGTTGGCTTGTTTGGAGCGATAAATCGAATGCACCTTATTCTACATATAAAATTTATTATAGGATACTGGGAGTGTTTTGTTCGCCTGCACCTTGTGCATTTCCTGTACTTCTATTTCTTAGGATATTCGATACAATGATTTAATTTAATAGCATCCTAAGTATGTTGTGACCAATTTTATGTTCATTCCAATGCTTTTGTGCGGTATCATTTGCACTTGTACCGATCGTAACAAATGTACTGTGGTGATGGTGATGTGATTGGTGACATTACCACATTTTCTTCCTGGCTTTTGGCAGGATAAGATTCTTAGCATACTTACACAAATAGTTCAAATTATTGTTAGGTTTAAGGACGGTTTATGATTGACATAATATTAACATAGGAAGTTCAAATTATTGGTAAGGTTTAAGGACGGTTTATGATTGACATAATATTAACATAGAATGATATAACATAAATAGTTACGGGTTTATGATTGAATCATAAACCGTAACATGGCATTTGAAAATTGACGTTTGACAGCCATTTGGACAGTGAAGAACAAGCTGCAACATAGGAAGTTCAAATTATTGGTAAGGTTTAAGGACGGTTTATGATTGACATAATATTAACATAGGATGATATAACATAAATAGTTACGGGTTTATGATTGAATCATAAACCGTAACATGGCATTTGAAAATTGACGTTTGACAGCCATTTGGACAGTGAAGAACAAGCTGCTTCGGGGTAATCTTCCTACATTTGGTTTTGTGGACTTTATATAGTTGTTTTACAACAAGCCATAGAATTATATGTTCTAATTTCACAAATCACGCAAAAATAAGATTTGGCCACATGTATTCTTATGGACTATTTGTATTTACCATGAAGCCGGTGATCTGATTGTATCTTTATCTCATTTGTAATATGCAATATGGCGGATTGTGACGTAACTTGTACCTTCCTAATATTGTGGAAAGAGGAATAAAGCCAATAGTCATAATTTGTTTGATGGTCTAAATTTTATTAGATTTATCGAAAAACAAAGATGCAATTAATACATTTGAAAAGAAATAAAAGTTGGGAATTTCATACTTACATTTTTAGCTCCCTGTATACTCTGTATATTAATTAGGCAATTTAATCAATTATCAATTCCCAATTGCTTGCATCGCACATTCACCATTCACCTATTCATGAGTATATTATTTATTATTCATTATATTAACAGTTTCCTTCTTAAGTATAAGTAATTATTAATTATTGCGCTTATTTCTTGTATCTCAATCGATTATTTTATATGACTAACCGTACTAATAACTATCAATATTTTAAATCTTATCGCAACAACAAGAGGTGTATTTAATTTATTAGTTAGTTTATAAATTTATCTTGTATTTTATCAGATCAACTATAATTTAATTAAATTTACGTTAAATGCATAAGGCTAGAATTGGAAGATAAACTATACCTATCTATACCTAATAAAATATTTACAGATAGACAAAGGAGAAAAGCCGCACCGCAATACGAACGAAGGTCATGCGAATGCGAGTGAGAGTATGTAAAATTAAGTATCTACATTATAAAAGTACATTGTCATAGATACCTATTTTTTACGTGAGAAAATTACGCCTCTTTATAGAAATGCATCGTATGTGTGTAAATAATAAATATGTTTGTTAGGAGGAGAGGTCATAATTTCAATGTATTGTAGAAATGCCAGTGGTGTAGCTAGGGATTTTTAGAGGGGTGCTGAAAATTTTATTGTAAAAAACATTTTTTTTAAATTTTAATCTTATACATACTAAAAATGGTATTACATTACAAAAAGTTCATATTTTTATGTGTCCCCCCAGCCTTGCTCCGCACTACAGAAATGTGTTTGTAAACCAAGCAAAACAAACATTCGCATATTTATGAATGGTTTGCGGTTCACATGCGTATTAGCAAAGTTGCTGAAATATCAAATATCATATTAATATCAGGGACGGACCGCTAGCTTTAGGGGCCCTGGGCTAACACTAGATACTTGGATGATGAAATGTGGCAACAGAAATGTGTTTGTAAACCATGCAAAACAAACATTCGGATATTTATGAATGGTTTGTGGTTCACATGCTTATTAGCAAAGTTGCTGAAATATCAAATATATTAATATCAGGGACGGACCGCTAGCTTTAGGGGCCCTGGGCTAACACTATTTGGTGGCCTCTTATTAGCAAAGTTGCTGAAATATCAAATATATTAATATCAGGGACGGACCGCTAGCTTTAGGGACCCTGGGCTAACACTATTTGGGGGCCTATTATTAGCAAAGTTGCTGAAATATCAAATATATTAATATCAGTGACGGACCATTAGCTTTAGGGGCCCTGGGCATAACACTATTTGGTGGCCTCTTATTAGCAAAGTTGCTGAAATATCAAATATATTAATATCAGGGACGGACCGTTAGCTGTAGGGGCCCTGGGCTAACACTATTTGGTGGCCTAACCAAAGTCTGGATACTTGGATGATGAAAAGTGGCAATCAAGTGTCTTGCACTCTGTAGGAGCTGAAGACTGGCGTTAAACACAATTTTGAACTTTTTGCTGTATACGCACACAAATGTCAAAATTATGAGTGGACATGCCGACGGTGACGGTGAACAGTCAAACAGAACAATAAAATGAAAAAAGTGAAGAGTTTCAGGAAGGCGACAGCGGATGGACGTTGTTTGCTGTTTCGCGTCTTGAAATGAACATTAACAAGTAATCGAGTGGAAATGTACGACTGTACGGTGGGCGTAAGCGAAGGAGCCCTTTGATTGAACGGGGCCCATAAAGACCATGCCTAAATCCGCCTCTGATTAATACCATTCATCAACGAAAACTTTTTTGTAAGGAAATGTAAACTTGTAAAGTTCTCAATGTTCTTTCATTCATTTTATTGTTTAATAATATTATTGTATCACGACTTTTGGTTGTGAGTGAGATGTTTGGTTTATTATACTAATGAATCACTTTTGTGTATACATATATCGCGTCCGATGATTATTTCTTGTGTAGTGATTCAAACTTGGCCGCAACCAGTGGAAGTTTTGTGAATGAGTGAATTTATTAATATACATACATAATGAAATTTACACATCGTTTTGAGCTTGGTTTTTAAGGTAGAAGGAAGAACTTATGAAGAACCTTAAATAATTTAAGAAAATAATGAAGCACTTAGAAAGAATTTGCCACTTCAATCAGTTTCTGAAACTGATTTGGACACTTGCGTTTATAAGGGTCGTCTCTTAAGGTAAAGGCAGAAAGCTTTCTAAAAGAAAAGATAGAAAAAAAGCAAGTGATAAAATTGCTGGGTGCTCGATAAATTTCATTTCGTTGCAATCAGAACGTTTATTCAATTAAGTAATTAATATTTTTAAAAAGAAGTTTTTTAAATTTAAATTTGCAATGCATGTCCCACACGGAGTGGAGTATATGGCGAGATGAAATGTATATAAATAAATACACAAAAGTTTAAAACGTAAATAATTATAATTATATGACATGGTGACTCATGCAGCGGTTCGCTTTCGTTCATTCGTTCGTAACAATTTACTTCGTTGCTCACAGAAATCTAGTAAAAATCCTTTAAAAAGTCAAACGCACAATGCAATATTTTAACAACAATCATATACAGATCGATCGATTTAGTATATCGCGAGATCTCGTCATTGTATAGCAAATTTAAAATGGAAAATTAACAATCCCCATTATTTTATTTTTTTATAGGTCAAAAATTACAATGGTTTTTGGATTCTATATAGTTCCATTATAAGAATTGGATTTTTAATATAATTTTCGAGTGTTTGTAAGTTTCTTATGTGTTTTTATTTTGTTGGAAAAATTAACTCTTTCGAGGAGGATCGAACCCGCAAATTAGTAGACCTGGCACAGTGGCACTATATATGCTGTAGGTTGCGGGTTCAATCCCCGTCGAAAGAGTTAATTTTTCCTATATAAAATAAATTCACATAAGAAACCTACAAACACTCAAAAATTACATAATCACAAAGATTATGATCCTGTTTTTTGTTAAGGTCGTTCATTTCATTTTGCTGAACGATCTGTATGTTCGTTCAGTTCATGTTTTAATAAAGTCGCGACTTAGCCTTACGCACGCGCGTTCTTGACTTTTTCAATTTTTTCAACATTTCATAATCGAACAAAACGTAATTACTACATCATTACATTACCAACTAATCCTTAATAATTAATATTTAATTTTCTACATAAAATTATACATGAAAACCTTCATTTAGATATATAATACCTATTTTTATTTTTATAATGCGTTGCAACTAGGTAACAAATTTGTTTTTTCTACACTTATTTAGTGATATGGTCATTATTAGCATTTTTTGAGTGATTAGTGGTACCTATAAATCACTACCGTGAGTTCTGGATTTTAATATCTCACTACCGTGAGTTATAGATTTTTAGAAATCACTGCAATTAAATAACATTGATCGCGTATTCAAGTTCAACAAGATTTAACAAATTTGAAGTGACCGATCCAACTTATCGATATGATCTAAAATCTCGAAAGAACGCGAAGAATTCCGACCATAGCTCGATGTGAATCGGCCGCCATATTGTTTCACTTGTCAGTTAGTGCTTGTTCGTTGATTCATCGAGAAATCACAATTTGTATTTTGTGTTAAAAATAGTGCAAGGTGTAGAAAAAGCATAGTATTATTTTCGCGA
>JARJEB010021332.1:0-10317 GCA_030264535.1 Liometoxenus newtonarum | reverse complement strand
TATATATATCGGAAGCTAATCGAGTTTAGTTTCCGTAAACCCCTTGTTACATGTTGTTTACTCCAGGTTCAAGTTGGAGGGACAGCTACCCACATACCAAATTTCATCCCGATGCGTTGCTTGGTTTGTCCGGAATTTTGTTCAGAGACACACCAAAACCCACTTTTTCGGACTCAGGGAAGCGAAATTCGTGGAGATCCATCGTAAACCCGAGTTCGATATTTTGCCCCGTCACGTTAGTTTCTTTACTTCGGTCAGAGGGCATATTAATCAACTGAGTAAAGTTCTAAAAGTTTCCCTAAATTTGGATAGCGATTTCAAAAATTACGAGATTCTGTTATGAATTCTTTGCGTTATGCAATTAATTCTGTGAATTGTGGAATCAATTCAGCACTAAATCTGACAGTTATTGATATATTCATATTGCGCATGCGCATGTATTATTAGATTATTTGATTCCGGAGTGAATTCAAAATTTATATCAAGATTCTTAATGAATTAAAATCTGAAATCTGCCAAAAACAACAATGAATTCTCTAGTTGACTACCCTCTTCCTTCGGTAAGTCCGAAAGTAAAAACATAACAATAACTGTATTGTTATTATTTATCGTTGTTGGGTCGTTAAACAACGAGGGGAAAACAACTCTTATAAATAGTGTACAAATGATTCACAAATGTGAATTCTTTAAAACAATTCACAATATTTTAGAACGAATACACAATATTTTAGAAAAAATTCACAAAGTGAATTCACAAAGTTCATTCATTTCAACAAATTATATAACCTTAAAAGATTTAAAATATATATTGCGCATGCGTTTAATGTGTCTTTCTACGCGCATATTTAAATTCACATGAATTCACATTTTTTCACATGAATTAACATTTTTGCACATGAATTCACATTTTTTTCACATGAATTCACAATTTTTCCACATGAATTCACATTTTTTTTCACATGAATTCACATTGTTTTGCGAATTCACGTTGAATTCACAATGCAAATGTGCATTAAAATGTTCACTGAATTCACATGAATTCGCAGAAGAATTACCAGGGAACTCACACCAAGTGTACAATTTTGTAACTAGTTGTTTTCCCCTCGTTAAACAATCTTTATTAATTGGAGTTTATTTATTAATCTTGTGCTCTGCACTTACTTAACCTCCTCTCCATAAGATACATTGCAATACCTAGATGGAGATGGCGTTACCTATTTTTTACACAGTAACCATGGATATGCATATAAACAGAGTGAAAACTTTTCGCTCCAACAGTTTCCTCCTGACGATCTGGCAAGTAATAAACAAAGTTATCACTACACTTCTCACCGACTTTTAAAAAAGCCCAGTTATAAAATTCCGGCCCAGAGTAGAACCAGACCAGACCAGATAAATCTATAAAACTTTCGAAACGGGAGACTCTGGAGACTCAGTTATTGGTTATAATCTAGTAATAAATAGCAAAAACTGCTACAGTACCTTTTAGACTAGATATCTAGAATATATTTGAGAATTTTGAGAATATAGAAAATCAATAATCAAATGCTAATAATATAACAAATAACTTTCTTAAAAGTGAATGCGGGAATGAAATCAATGCTATATGTCATCATCTTGTTAAATCGATAAATAACTTTCTTCTTTCTGGAATAATCAAAATTTCTATATCTAGAAATGTCGGCATCTTTGGAAGTACGAAATAATGTAAGTACCAAATTTATTTGATAATTTATTTGATAACTTATAGAGCAGACGCACTTATGCACTCGCATTCACTGCACCAAAAAATAAAACTATATTATTCATTGATTGATGGTGAGCAATTGGCAATCGTACGGGAACGATTAGTATTTTTGAATTTCAAAAATATTAAACATATAAATCAATAATTTTTTCAAAATTTTAACAATTTTTTATTTCATAAATGGAGAACTAAAATAATTTTTTTTAAATTTTATTTGTGAGCTTTCAACACCAGTATTTCACGTTCAGTATTATAGTGCACCACTAAGAAGTACATGGAAAATCCAAGAATTAATTATTATTCAAGAAAATTAAGTTTTAATGAATTTGTATTACCTAAATATAAATTTAATTATGCATTTAACGGCATCAACGTAGGAAGGTACAGTCACGTACAAGTACAGTACAAGGGTACAATAAACGTCAATACTTTCCTGGAATAACACCCAATGCCATCAAATTGTATATGTAGAAAAAAATCGATTGTATACTTCAAAGCGTCGCTTATTTAGCATATCACACATTTAGTTCATTAGTTGTCTGTATAATATACTAGTTACTACATTGTTCCCTGGTCGGTTCTACATACGCCATAGTTGTGAACGGAAGAAGGATTGAGTGTAGTTTGCGTCATGAACGTCATGAAGAAATTCCAATATTTTTAATTGCACTCTATTGAACAATGTACACAATGGATTCCAAAGAAGTATCGGTAAGTTGTAGTCAAGTCTAAAGTGAAAACTACAAGTTTCCCCCGATATCGATCGCGCTAATTATACTTTTGCCATACAAGGACAAGTTTTAATGAGTTTTTAAAACAAAAACGTGCATGCTGATTTTATTACAATTATTACAAGGAAAAACACTTTTTTTATTAGAATATTTTAGAAACTATAGTTGAGATATATTTTAGCAGGGCCAGGCTGAGATATTGGTGGCACCGAAAAAATCAAAACTAATATTAAAGGTTAAATGGCCAGTTTTTTTAATTGTAAATAATTTATGTCTATATCTCAATCTCAAAGAGTCTTCGGAGTTAAACAGTCACATTTGTTAAATCGCTTAGGGCGCTTAAAATTCCTAAGCCGACTCTGTATGTTAGTCTATATTCATATAAATACATATTGGCATATGGATAATTGATTTTTAAACTTCTTTGTTTCCGATTTGAGTTTGATGAGTCATACATATACCGGGTGGTAGGGCATAATGGTGAACATAGGGAATTTACACGGTAAATCATCTTTTTGCAGATACCTGCTCCCCTTTTGATCTCAATCATATCAAATGAAGACAATTAATGTCCGCGTCTTTTGAAAAACGTATTTAATAACTTTATAATTACATTTTAAAATTATAAATTTATATTAAAAATAATTTTGTCGTTCTCAAATACGAGCCGCCACTCTTTTTAGAATAATTTTTTTGTTCTAGCAATGATTGAATATTTGTCAGATTGACAACTCAAGCGTAACCATTTTTAATATTACTTTTTAATTTAAAAATGTAATTAGAAACTAATAAAATAGGTTTTTTGCTATCAAAAGATAAGGAAAATTATTGTCTTTATTTTATTTGATTGTGACTTTCATGCAAATGGGGAGCTCGAATATGCAAGAACATGATATGCCGTGTAAATTTCCTTTGTTCACCCATATGCCCTACCACCCGGTATATTTGCGAAACTACTACAATACAGCCGATAATAGTTTCAACAGGACTGAAAAAGCTACCTTAAAACAACAAAACAACAATAAATTTGCAATTGCTCTCAATAGATAATGTGTATAACCGCATATTTTGAGATAATATCTAGTTGGTTATTTTCGTTTTTTAAATGTATATTTGTATACAGGGTGTTTCCTAATTGACGGAATCACGCCAGGTACCATTGTAGTTCGTGCGAAAAGAAAACGAAAATCTTAATACCAAAATGCTGAGAAACTCTTCCTTTGGCCTCACGAGGTGCTTCAACATGGCAACGTAGCAAAATATCAAATTTTAATGTAGGCAGCTTTATGAACACATCCATTGTAAATCACCGTCAGTTCCTCAGTTTGACATAAATTTAAATCGAAACCATAGTATTCATGGCATAGCCAGGATTCCATGCAGGGGGGGGGGGGGGGGGCAAAAACCGACTTGGGCTTTTTTTTTGTCACCGCGTTCTCGGATATAGCAGTAACTAATTTACTACTTAAGACTTGAGAGCTTTTTTTTTGGTCACCGCGTTCTCAGATATAGCAGTTACTAATGCACTACTTAGGACTTGAGAGTTTCTTTTTTTTTGGTCACCAAACTTGTAACGTCACAATGTCCTTTTTGCGGTGTTTGTGTTTAAACACAAAATTATTTATGCAGTGTTGTCACATCTATAAAACTTTCATTGTCCTCGTGAGGCCAAACGAAGAGTTTCTCAGCACTTTGGTATTAAAAGTTTTGTTTTCTTTTGGCACGAACTGCAATGTTACTTGGCGTGATTCCGCCAATTAGGCAACACCCTGTATATAAAATATTCTCTGTACAGGGTTTTCGTAAATGCCTAAACGCTACGGCAAATTTCAGAAATGCCTGCATATTTTATTGATTAAAAGTTAATAATTGAAATTATTGATTAGCTAAATATCTATTTATAGATGGATACAAATAATTAATATTTTTTGATTTATACATAAAACTCTGTTTTGATTTGGTTGTCCCTCTACGTCTACTGCTACCTTTTTCAAAATGGAGCTAATTGACAATAATTAAAAAAAAATGTAATTTCCAATAACTCGAAGATTACCAACGTAATATTTGTCACATTCATTTGACCAAACCAAGTGGGGTATCATTATTGAGCATTTAAAAATACAGACTGTTCATTTAAAGAAACATAGAAACACCCTGTATCTGGAAAGTGCTGAGGGTTAGAAAGCAACTACTAACCCCATTTTATAGAACACAAGAAACGTAGAAATTTTTAATTAAAACTTTTTTCTAACTTTGTATGTTATTCAATGGCTACTGATTGTTCAACCACCTTGTATAATATTTTGAGCATTATCAAGACAAGAGATTATTTTATTAAATAATCTTTTTCTCATTGTTATATTTTATTTGGATTTATAATTGATTCAATTTGGCTCATTGTTATATTTTATTTGGATTTATAATAGATTCAATTTGACTTTTGTACTATTACTTCTAGTCCGTTATTGAATTAAATTGCAATTTGCGGACTCATACATGCTTTCTACACATTGAATTATTGTTCAGTTCTTGATATGTTAAAAGTTGTAGTTTATTTTTTAATGCACATTGCTTACAACTTACAAGTAATTTGTCAGTAGTTATACATAATAAAAGTGTACAGTGCATTCTTTTAACAATTTCCCATATAGTGATTTCATGGCAACAACTTTAGGTCATGTTAATGGGTCTCCTGCAGCAAATAGTAGTAAGCAAATAATTACACTATAAATTTTAAGTCATTTTAATAGTTTTTAACAGTAATATAACTACTGCCTGAAAAAAGTAAGAAAATTGAAAATTTGAAATTTTTGTGGTAGACAGACAAACTAACAACTGTGTCAGTCACCCAAGAGCTTACAGCATTAAAAGTAGTTGTCAGTTTGGCTGCTTACCATAAAAAATTCCAAATTTGTTTATTTTTTGTCAAATATGTCTTATCTTACTGAAAAATTGCTAGGTACAAATTAAGAGTGTGATTTTTTGTGATGTAAAATTTTCATCACGACGACCTATGGGAGCTGGTTAAATAATGCACTGTATAGGCATGGAGATTGCTTTTGTTCCCGCTATGTCCATTTCCGATGGAAATTAATGCGCGCACCTTGTAAATTGTGATATTCACAGTCGTTAATACAATTGCGAACAAGGTAGACACTACTTGCACGATTTACAAGTATATTCTGTTTCTATTATATTTTTTATATGATTTAATCGTTTTTGGACTTATCAGAATTGGTCTCAGATAAAATATTGATTTGTGATAAAGATATAGAAATAAAATATATCAACAATTAGTCAACTCATAAGATATTGATTGGGGAACATCATAGCATTCCAACTCCAAGTTGAATTGACAGTGTGTATTTATAATTAATTTTGATTTCAAAATGAGTGGTAATCCAGCAATCGCAACCGACGGAAATGCGATATCATCGATCATAGTACGTAAACCGGGACGTAACCCCTATTTATATTCATATTTGTTATTTTGATAGTTATAATCAAATTAAATATAATATTAAATAAATGTGAATGTGTCTGTCTAGATTTGTTTATAAATATGCAGTTGGTTGATTCGTTGATTGTTGCAGAAAAGTTTGGATGCCAACAAGTACGCGACAAAGAAAACTATCGCCCAAGGACTATTGGACGTTGCGCTGCTCACTGCTAATGCTTCGCAACTCAAGTATATCCTTCAAGTTGGCGAAAAACATGAGTTCTACACATTGATGCTTACTTTGATCATCATATCAATTGTTCTGCAGGTAATGCTAAAAAAATTGTATAAGTTATTTCTGACTTGAAAATATAGTAACTCGAGATCTCATCAAAAAGATGTAAATATTTTGGAACTCGAATTGCTATTTTCATAATTTCTTTTTTGTCGGTATGAAGGAAATTCATCTTTAGATTACTTATGCGTTTCCAATCTTCAGATTTTCATTCGGATTTTGAATGAATCAAAACGACTTGTTTCGTGAAACCATTCGAAATTTTCGACAGAGCAAGTTTCGTTGGCTCATTCAAATTGCTCGAATGTCTAAAGAATTAATTTATAAAAGCTTATTCATATGTACATGTTGATGTCAGGTCGTCGTTGGTTTATTATCATTGTCATTGAACTTGTTGCGAGACTGTAACCTACATTTGGAAGACTATCACGCATCGGCGACCTGTCTCAACTATTTCACGACGATGTGCGCGTTCGTAATCACCGTTCTGAATTTGTTAATATCGTGCTTTGACCCGACCATCGCAAAATATGCTATCTTTGAAGCACCCTCAATAGACACTGGCTCTTTATAATTTAGGTATTGCAACATTTAGCATCCATTTTTGCGTTTCTATTGCACGGATACACGAAATTTCATCGCACTCCCACTCATTTATATATGTTTTGCTATTTGTAGTTGCTGGTGGCGATTCTGTTCGTCATCATCGGTGGCCTGAATATTAATAAACATACGGATCACAAGGCGGCAATAATCCTTAACGACATCATAATTATATTCGTATTTGTTATATCTTTGGTGAACATCATCATCTCGAGTTTCGCTATGGAATACTCGAATCAACCATTGCGATTACTCAGCGAAGAAGAACGACTTAATCGATTGACAGGAACATGAACATGAACATTATCTGAATTATGCTTACCCAAATGCAGTATCGTTTACGCACAAGCACGCATGCACTCGGACCTCGATAGTGAATTTATCTTGCATTTTTATGATAGTTTATAATAGTTATTCGATATGCCGCTCGGAACAGTATGGAATTACTCTCATATACTACAGTTAGCACTCGGAGAAGTTTGGAATGATCTCGGTACTACTTGGAGCAGTTTGGTATTATTCTGGTACAGGAATAACTCGCAGAGTAGTTTTGAATTATCTCGGTATTACTCGGAGTAGTCTGGAGTTACTCTGGCACAGGTACTACTCGGAGTCATTTTAAGTCTTGTACCGAGAGTCGGAGTAGTTTGGAATTACTCTGGAACATGAACAACTCAGAGTAGGTTTGAAGTTTAATTATCTCGCTCCTGCGCGGAATAATTTGTAATTTTCTCGGTACTATTTAGAGTAATTTGGAATTACTCTAGTACAGGTATACTATTCAGAGTACTTTTGAATTATCTCGGTAAAACTTGAAGTAGTTTGTAAGAATTACTTTGGTACAAGATCAACTCAGAGTGGTTTGGACCTATTCTGGTACAGGTACAAATAAGAGTAGTTTTGAATTTATCTCGGTATTACGCTGAGAAGTTTTTTAAATTACTCTGGAACATGAACAACTCAGAGTTGGTTTGAATTTCAATTATCTCGGTACTATTCGGAGTAGTTTGGAATTATCTCGGTACTACTTAGAGTAATTTGGAATTACTCTAGTACAGGTATACTATTCAGAGTACTTTTGAATAATCTCGGTACAACTTGAAGTAGTTTGTAAGAATTACTCTGGTACTGGAACAACTCAGAGTTGATTTAAATTTCAATTATCTCGGTACTACTCGGAGTTACAAATCGGTACCAATTGATGTAGTTTGGAATTACTCTGGCACAAGAACTACTCGGAGTGGTTCTGAATTATCTCGGCACAACTTGGTAGTAATTTGAAATTACTCTGGTACAGGTACCAATCCGAGTACTTTGGAATTACCTCGGTTCTACCTGGAGTAACTACTCCAAGTCTTCAAGTAGTAGAGTAATTCTAAACTCCGCGTAGTTGACAGCGGCATATCGAAAGTATAGAAGACTCAGAAAGCCAGAATAATATAGTATCGCTTGATTGTATTGTCATCTGCAGGTTTGCGCATCGGCTTTGTCCCTTATGACGTCATCGCTGAAGAGCACCAATAGTGAGACACGCAATTTTATTGGAAACGTTTTGAATCAAATCTCATTGGCTTTCGTTACCGGGACCCTTTTCTGCGAAGTTGTAAAAATGAATTTCGGTTTAGATCCGGCTCTCGCATTAAATCTCACTCAGCAAAACGTGCTCACGTAAAACTCAAGTGACACATTATAATTTTAATTTATTATCACGTAATTATATAAATAATTAGCAATTTTTCTATTTTGTTTATCCAATTTTATTCTTTCTTTATACAGCGCTTCTAAGCAAACATGAGCCTCGGAAAATATTTTAACTAAATCAAACATTTTTGCCGGAACCAATCGCAGAGTGTTATTTTGACGCGGACCCACAATAATTAAATCAGTAGGTATCGATGACACCTGGCTTAATTAAATAAACACTGATTTGTTAGTATAAGAAGAAGAACATAATATTCAAACTTCGCGCGTATTTATATTCTCAAACTTGTTGCGCGGATTGTACTTGTGCAAACAAGACCAGCGCTGAACACCCCCACCTCCCAACAAGTCTCTCGTTTGCTTAGAAGGACTCTATCTGATCGATTTTGTTGTAAGAAATTTCACTCTAATTTATGATTGTTTTATATTTTTGTTTCATTTCTTTAACTTAATTTATGTCTTTATTATTTTTTTTGCCTCCATCACGCACATGCCACATGCAAACGCAGTTAATTCAAGGGCTTGTTTGTGTATTCGTCGGGACGGGCATTGATATTAATGAAGACAACGATACCAAGAAAGCACATCTGGCCAACAATATCATTTTGGGTTTGAACCTTATACTTATGATCGTCAATATCATCATCAACTCTTTCGAAATGAAGGACGATTTTATTGGAGATAAAGCCACCGAAGCACCCGCATCTGAAAAATTACTCATACCATCTAGTTAGGCCTTAGATATAGCAAAATTTAGAAAGTTCACTTACCCATGTGTTGATTCTTAATAACATCTACAATTAGAGTACCTAGTTATTGAATATTTTATATATAGGTACCTTAAATAAAATAATTATTACAAATTTTGTAATATTCAACGAATCAAATGAACCTAAAATTTAATTTTGAGTTAAGTACACTGTACACTGATTGGAAACTTTTCTCTAACAAATAGACAAATATTTTTACTTTTATAATTATTTAACCAAAGATAATAATGTATCTAGTATTTTAACAACACAGTATATCGTTCAAATGTAATAAAATGCTATATATTGTGATAGTTATTTACTTAATATGTGTGAAAAGTGTATGATTAGATTTTCTTCAGGCTTTTGTGTTTATTTTTTATTTTTTATTTTATTTCCTCTTTTTTACATTTGCAAGAAATATTATCCTCGTTGCTCCTTTTACATCCCCATTCTTCTGCTTTTTTTCGACGCCCTGAATGAAGGTTGCCATGCCGTTGCCTGATGGAAGAGATGCAATCGTGAATTCAGATTTAAATGCTGACTTCATGATACATTGATGCTTGTACTGTTTGAGTGACTTGACTTTTGTGCCAGTGAAGCCATACGAGTATGCCTAAATCAAGTATGAAGCGTTCTCCAGCATTGGCAATGGATTCTGGATCAGCATGTGGATCTTTGAAAATTTCGATAAGGTACGTAGAAGATGTAACGTTGAAGTTACTGCATCTTTGTTAGCCTTCTTGTGACGTATGTTTTCTTATGTTTCTTATCAGTTACCTCTCTTTCATTTTGTAAAATGTATGTATTGTAAAGGTGAGATTGAGTTAGAGTCGATCGAGAGAGTCGATCGAAAAGTCGATCGAGAGAGTTGATCGCTAGCAGAGGTCTCGATTGTATGGTAATACGATCGATACGGGAAGTCAATACTGGGCAGTGCAGGTGGAATACCTTTTACGTGTAAATACGGATCGAATTGTCGGTGTTGCTCCCGTTGGGCATCGAGATTACTCTGCTTAGTGTTGTATATATATTGAGCTCAAATTAAAATA
>JARJEB010021326.1:0-11388 GCA_030264535.1 Liometoxenus newtonarum | reverse complement strand
ACTATTTTTTCGTAGTCGTGGGGCTTGTATTCGTACATATATGGTCGGACTATAGTTTTGTTTAGTTGGTACTCAGTTCTGACCTCTTAAGCAAGGTTCCCTGCTTTAATTGCCGATTTTGCTGATTCTAAGTTGTTCCTTTCTTATCAGTTTGGCGGGAATTTTGTTCACACAACTATTTTTTCGTAGTCGTGGGGCTTGTATTCGTACATATATGGTCGGACTATAGTTTTGTTTAGTTGGTATTCAGTTCTGACCTCTTAAGCAAGGTTGCCTGCTTTAATTGCCGATTTTGCTGATTCCAAGTTGTTCCTTTCTTATCAGTTTGGTGGGAATTTTGTTCACACAACTATTTTTTCGTAGTCGTGGGGCTTGTATTCGTACATATATGGTCGGACTATAGTTTTGTTTAGTTGGTACTCAGTTCTGACCTCTTAAGCAAGGTTGCCTGCTTTAATTGCCGATTTTGCTGATTCCATGCTGTTCCTTCCTTATAGGTTTGGCGGGATTTTTGTTAACACAACCACTTTTTCGTAGTTGTGGGACTTGAATTCGTTCAAATATGGTAGGACTATTGTTTTCTTTAGTTTGTACTCAGTTCTGACCTCTTAAGCAAGGTTTCCTCTTTTAATTGCCGGTTTTACTGATTCCAAGTTGTTCCTTCCTTATAAGTTTGGCGGGAATTTTGTTCACACAACCACTTTTTCGTAGTCGTGGGACTTGTATTCGTGCAAATATGGTCGGACTATAGTTTTCTTTAGTTGGTACTCAGTTCTGACCTCTTAAGCAAGGTTCCCTGCTTTAATTGCCGATTTTGCTGATTCCAAGTTGTTCCTTTCTTATCAGTTTGGCGGGAATTTTGTTCACACAACCACTTTTTCGTAGTCATGGGACTTGTATTCGTGCAGATATGGTTGGACATGTAGGGACATACCATAACAATGGATTTATTTACATTTTAATTAAACTGCGAAACCACAGAAGTCGCAGCTTTCTGTCTGTCGTCTGAGGGACTCTGAGGGTCTGAACATTGCTGAGTAATGCGGTAGAATGAAAGTTGTAAATTGTGACTATATTTCGCCGGCCGATTAGTATATTCTCTAAAGACTAACCGGCCATAATTCCGCACATAATGCCCTCAGCTATATATACATTGTGTTAAGAAATAAGTATCGAAATAAAACGCAGAAAGAAAAGAAGATAATATAGCAGCTCTTCATTCAACCGAAAGTACGCTGCGCCACCCAAGCTATCTGTTTATTCTCGGCTGTGCTTGTGAATTTATTGGATTTTCAATCGAATTCATTGGAAATGAATTATATTGAGTATAAATCGTTCTGTGGAGTGAAATATATGGATGGATAGATAAATATAAAAAAAATGTTTTGGTGCGTCTCGTTTCTACTTCTACTTCTGTGTATTTGTGCGCTTACACATATTATTATTTTTTCTATTCCATTTCATTATAACGAAGGCGTTTCGCTTAATGTACGCGCTCTTTTCATTTTGAGTTCCGCGTCGTTCGGCTGTCATTAACATAAATCTATTAGAATAATTTATAGATCGAACTACGCAATTTTCTACTCGATTATCCAAACGTGTTTGCCCAATACAAATGTAAATAATTAAAATTAAATAGTTTTCAACATTTCTTTGATTATTTATTGCTATATAATTCCTTATATATAAATTTAGATCAAAATAACGAAAAAATTGGGAATCAACTTTGTTTTTATTTCTTGTCTCTTGATGAGTTGCTGGTGATCTTTATGGCTATCAAAGGAGGAACGATAATTTTAATTGCGGCAATCAAAATCGTTCATTTTGAATTATCCAAATGGCCGAACCGAAAACTTTAGGGTTTAGTTCACTTCGCAGTCATTCCATTTATTGTCTTTCACTAACTTTAACTTGATAACGAATCGAATAAAAATGCAAAAAAAAGTCGCATTCGCTGAATTTTTACAATTATTTTTTATCGCTTCGTAGAAATTTTTATTGTCCTCTCTGAGCATTTCATGTTGTTGACGTTTCATCTCTGTCGACAATTATTTATTATTAAAAAAAAATTTTTTAAAAATTATTTATTATTGTTTTTTTTTGTATATTCACGCCAAAACCCAAATAAATGTGGAAGGGTTTGTATCAATGAAAACCAGGAAAAATATATAGGTATACAAATAAGAGAAATGTATAATTAATCACACAGTACTTTAGCTTTTGTGTGCTTGTGCATATTATAAGGATAAGTTTCGTTCTTTCGTTCAATCCTTGAAGGACGCGACGCGCCAAATAAGAAAAGGCCAGTTCGTTCACCCTCGATTTACACGCTCTTCCGTTCCGCGTTCTCAATGAATTGAGAGAAGAAAGACTAGTAGATATATAGTTTCTCCTACATCCCTCTTTTCCGGATAAATTTTCGACATATTATTCAGCCGGGCGCGCATAGTAATCGGCTCATATCAATATCATATTCATAAAATATAAAATAAACTAACTTCGAAATTCTTAAAATTGCCTACAACAGATTCAACAACATAACACACAGTTTCTCATTTTCTGTGACTTGTTTTTCCTTATTTTCTATAAGTAGTCCATTTTCCTTGAATTGTAAATGATAAATAACAACACAGAACACAGTTCAGAAAAAATGTAAGTTTAAGAATTAATGAGCGTATCCGAACTTTCAACTTCAACCAACATATAGAATAATCAATCATGCGGTTAATTATTGATAAACATTTTCATTTCAAAAGGGTTCAAATAATAGTTTCGAGGACGAGATTATTCGTTATTTAAAAACCTGATTTGTGCTGAAGAGAAAATACTTCTGAAGTTACTTACCTATTTCGCTGAACGATTCTTAATTCCAATTAAATTTAGCCTTGCTACTCGATGTTCGGGTTTACATTGTAATTACAACATTATCCATAGCAGTTTGACCATATAGCAAGATCTACTATGTAGAGTTCTAAATCTAAATGAGTAAGAGGCCTTACACACGCTCAGTCTGAACTTAAGTTAAAATCGTGCGGTTTTGACCACAAATATTAGACAACAGTCTGTCACTTCTGCACCTATACGCTCCGACTTGTCTGCGCAAACTATAAGGCTGCACTTAACTATTAAGTCCGAGCGTGTGAAGGGCACTTAAGAGCTCTTATTTTCGTGCCCGTTGAAATGTTGGGGACTCATCAGTTCTAAGTTTGCGTCAAAGTAAACTGAATACATCTGTTCGGTTTACTAGCGATTAGAAACGCATCTGTTTGAATTAAGTTTTACCTCAGCGTTCTGCGCTCGTATATATTTTAAAATCATGCGTTGGTCGGGTCCTTTTAACTCTAAACACCAATTTGTCTGGATGTAATACATGAATTTAGATATAGGTATATTATACTTATTCTATTTTCAGCATCTTAATTGATTTCAGATGCAAAGTCACATCAATTTTTCTCGAGTAAGGTACAAACTCACACCGCTCGCACGCTTTTCCAAAGAGTTCCGAATGGGAATTTTGTTTTTATTTATAAGACGGAATATCCTTACACTAACTAGATTAGGTATATTGATGACCAACATAAATCTTTAAAAAAAAGTTCCTTTTTTTTCACTCCCAATACATACCGTGCGTGGTATTTCAAAGTGTTACATGGGAATTTACATGGGAAAATTAATAATGCTGATGGTTGGGTTGCATACGCAACTGGAACTGTTACACGCGGGACGTTTAAACGCACTTTTAATTGAAATTTATTAATTGAATGTGATTAATAGGTTGACAAATATTGTGCAAAGAAAAAAATCAAAGTGATACGATCTTCTGGAGAGCAACCATCAGCATTATTAATTTTTCCATGTAAATTCCCATGTAACACTTTGAAATACCACGCACGGTATAATCAACCAAGTAATTTTTAAAAACAAAATTTTTATTTTATTTCAGCTTTAATTTTGAAATTATACTTTTTGTTGTTGTTGTTGTTGTTGTTGAAGCAAATTGATCGATTGCTATTTAAATTAGAAATGTCGTTTTCTTGAAGTGGAAACAATAGGAGAATTTGTCGTTTTTGATTTGACCTTTTTCTTTCATTTTTGCCGTCTCAGCAGTACGCGTTTTCCTGTTTTCCTTTTCCACTATCCTGTGGCGACAGATTAATGTCCATTAGAATTTTACGTGACAACTGTTGTGTCTTTAATATAACTCAAACTCAGTAATGCGAGAACGTACACATCGTAGTTTTTTTTTCTTGTGAGAAATCTCTTGAGGTTATAGTTATATTCTCTTCATAAACTTTTTTGAAACAGAAACATTATCAAAGAAAATTCCCTCGTTCATCGAAGCATAGCATATACAGAAATCTACTATTAGCAATAACAGTAAGACTATTTTTCTTTGTCAACTATATTTACTTTCTATTCATGACGACGAAGAATGAAAATTTTTACTGGTTTTTTTTTCAGAGACCTAACGAGCAATAACATCACAACATTAGACGCCACTTCACTGAAGCAATATACTCGATTGGAAGAACTGTAAGTTCAAATTAATTATTATTAGACTGTTCATTTTGCTCGTCCATTGTTTTAATTTGTAGTTTTGCGTGGATTGGTACGCTACTAGATATTGTTTAGTTAGGATCAGGATCACTCACCCCGAACTCTGTTCGCCTGATCACCAGAATGTTGCAAGTCGCTTACCCTGCGAGAGTCATCTTCGTATTTTCCCCCTCCTATATATTATGGACATATAACGCGTTCCAGACACATTTGACATTACTAGGGATATTCTTTCTTTCATTATCCTTGTTCTTGTCACACAAGACAAGGAACTTCAATTTTCGGTTTGATTCAAAATTATGAACCTTCAGCTTCAGTAGTGAGGTAGTAACATTATAATATACAGAGTGTTACGAGGGATCCAAACTGACTTTACATCTTAAATTTCATTGTGTTTATATGAAACAACCTCATTGTATATAGCTAGAGAACTTTGCAGTTATCAAACTTTGGGAGTCTATAAACTAGCGATACAAAAGGGGAGAACGAATGTCCCAAAAACCGATGAACGACAAACAACTTTATCGTATTCAATTCCGTATTTGAATATTCCACCCCATATACTTGCCAATATCAACTGTAGTCTAGGAAATTTGGACTCAATCTAAGAAGAAACATCAACGTTTCATTGTCAACATTTTTCGCATTCAAATGTGTTATTTACTCTTTCTAGCCGAATTGTGCGGATTGTATACTTTCGCTTCATTTCCAAACACCATCGAATTTCATGATCTAACTACTCGCGAATAAGAATATTCATTCGTATTTTCCAAGGCGGTTTTCTTCGCCACAATTCTAATTCAGAATATATATTTACTTACTCAGAACTTGACACAAGCGTCACGACGACACGACGCAGTGCAATCGTACTTCGGAAACGAGTTCAACAAGAAAAACAACGTCAACAATGAAAGGATAAAGTGCGGAAAATAAATGTAGAAGTAGAATCGACGGCACTCTTCGTTATTAGTTTAACAAAGTCATTTAATTATGCGGTATAGTCGGATCGTCGGATGGAAAGCTAAAGTGGCTCTTTTATAGTTGTCTGCGGGTCAATTTAATTGCAGTTTAAGCGAACTAATTGCATCTGGCTTGTTGTTCTGACGCTATCTCTGAGCACTGAACTAAATCGAGTTTCTAGACATATGCAATCAAATTAGTATACTTACTTGCTTTACTATTACTACATATCTATATCTATCCTTAAAGTATTTCAAAGCAAACAACAATGTGACGATCACTGTAAATTTTAGAATTGTACGATCAGAGGCGGATTTAGGCATGGTCTTTATGGGCTGCAGCACAGGGCCCCCTGCAACTTCACTTGCGCCCACCGTGAACTTATACAGTCGTACGTTTCCGCTCGATTACTTATTAATGTGCATTTCAAGCCGTGATACAGCAAATAAGGCCCATCCGCTGTCGCGTTCTTCAAATTCTTCACTTTTTTTATTTAATTGTTCTGTTTGACTGTTCAGTGTGTGTATTATCAACCAAAAATATTAATACTTATATTTATTTTTATCTAATACTGAAGTATCCTTCATATTAAAGGGAAATGAAATGTTGCTTAATTAAATCTAATACTTCCGTGTAATCAGGATAACTAGCCATTCTGTACGTGTGGTCAGCTAACGGATGGAGCGCTGCTGTAAGACACCTGGTGATATAAGCATCATCATCATTTTTAATGCTTTTGCACGCTTTTTTCCGCTCGATGTCTATAGGGTCACCGTCGGCATGTCCACTCATAAATTTGACTTTGGTGTAGATATATCGCAAAAAATTAAAAATTGAGTTTAATTAATGCCGGTCTTCAGCTCCTACAGAGTGCTCGAGACACTTGATTGCCACATTTCATCATCCAAGTATCCAGACTTTGGTCAATTGGGTAGGCACCCCAAATAGTGTTAGCCCAGGGTCCCTAAATCTGGCAGTCCGCCCCTGTGCACAATACACGATTCGCGATGGATTTCATTTCTAATTAACTTATTGTTTTTGAAATAAAATTCATTGTTTTTGCTACAATTTTGTTTAAACGCACAATTAAAAATCTAATATACTTATAAATGATAAGACAACAAAAAAATATTATTATACTCATACTGAAAGAAGTAATTTTGAGATATAGTTCCTAATTAACTAGAAACTAGACTGTTATTAATGAGATGTTTGCTCGAAGGCCTGCTCCTGATCCTGGTTAGCTTTTTATTTGTAGGAATAAAATATATCTCCTAGTCTCCTACTCGTTAAAGAAAGCGACGATAGTGTTTTTTTTTTAAATATATCTTTCGAATCTAATTTTTTTATGAAGAGCAATGGTGTGATCGATTTAATATCCTTGCAACTAAGTCCATTAATCTTAAGCTCGTCTGTTTGTGCTACTTGCTACTTCTTCTTATAATATTCCCCCCTCAATTTTTTGTTCTCGTTTCTCTCCGCTTGTTATAAAATCTATAAGTATGCCTATATACGAGTAGAGTCGTCAACTCAAAGATATGCAACAATACTATGCAAACAGTAATGTGGTAGCAAATAAGACATGTATGCACCGCATGCGGAATAAAAATGTTGCTCCAGTTTTTTTATTATAGTTTTCATAAAATTTCATGCAAACGAACAAAAGAACACATCGTCGTAAATGGAGAAAGAACGAAGAGAGCAGAAGTTTCTGCATATAAGCTGAAGTACTCGTACATTTTCTTTTCTTTGTGATGGAACGTTTTATGCGCGAATTTGCGTCGACCCCATTTAGCCCATTTTCCATTTTCTATGGAAGTCTTTCTGCATATCCTACATCTTCGTATAATGATTTAATTCAACATAAAACCGTCCAACAAAACGGATTTCTATAGGAGTATGTGTTCAGACAGGTTCATTGAATTAGATCGTTTACTTGCGGATTTCGTTTTATCCGCAACTAGTTTATGTTTAGGTAATTAAACTGGCATGACTCAGGACTTCTCGGGTTTTTTTTTATCCTTTCAATTCGCAATTAACATTTATCCGAGCCGAGAGTACATTTACAGTAAGTTTCGTGTAAATTTATAACTAACGTACTCTTAAAGTGAATCTCGTTTTTTGTATTTCAAAGCATTAATGTCCTCCACACATGCAAGTCTCTTAAAACTTGAAGCTTAGTTTCCACGTAGCGATATTGCTAAAATCATATTGAGAGTCAACCATCAGGGCGTATCTAGGTTCAAAGACCTAGCCATATTTAAAGTAATTAGGTTTTGCGATTTAATCACAGCTTTCACGCAATATCGCAAAATCGCTACATGGAAACAAACCTTTAAATTTTTAAATCGTTAAGCTTAGTTTCCATGTAGCGATTTTGCCAAATATTGAGAGTCAGATGGGATTAGCTGAACACTGTCGTTGTTTACACACTGGATTATCGCAAAGTTGAAAAGTGTAACACGTGATCTCCATAGAAAGATCTTGTTGGTGCATAGAGAACCACAGGCATAAATCATATTTCAAAATGACAGTTTGTCAATTTAGTATAAGCAAATATCCATTGATTCAGTACCAACCTAGCCATATTTAAGGTAATTAGGTCTTGCGATTTAATCACATCTTTCACGCACGCAATATCGCAAAATCGCAACATGGAAACAAACCTTTAAAGCTGAAATGAAATTTCCTTCAATTTCCTCATAAAGATATGCATTTTTCATAATGATTAAATCACAAATAATAAATATAACTAAACTATAATAAATTTCGATTTTCAGAATATTAGTCGACAACAAACTGATCGAAATACACCCAGAAGCATTCGCTAAGAATATTCATATTAAAAGATTGTAAGTATATTTATAAATTATAACCTATAATAATATTATAGCCATATAACAATTGAAATACCTATACATTTTGGGAACCGCATTTATGTGAGCAAATACGAGATCAAAAGCAAATGAATGGCGGAATTGAATTTTTATGAATCTCGATAATAGTATTTGAACTTGGTTGAATGTGGTATATGATGACAGAACATTGCAAAATCTCTTGTTAAACAAGGTCGCGCGTTCAATAAATAATTTTCATACCATAATTTGTTGACTATGAAACCGCTGGTGGAAATTTGTTGGTGATTAATCATCACCCCAAAAATAAATCATAAAATAACGCGAACAAAGACAAAAGTGCCAATGGGTTATAAAATAAAAATTTACAAGTTGCAACAAACACCAACAAATTTAAAAAAAAATGCATTTCTACGAAGGTGTAATCTCACAGTGATAATTTTCATTCTTATTATTTACTAATATTTTAATTTTACAAGAAAAGTCGGGGATCGAACCAGGATCTCTAGCATAGCTTGTGCATATATTCGAGTTAGTATCGAGAAACATCATACACTCGAGGAGTCCCTCTAGCTTGGTTTAATAGTTTAATTGATAGAGATATGCACTAGATATACTAGAGGTCCGGGTTCGATCCCCTTGTACAAAATTAAAATATAAATTTCCACTGTGAGATATAGCCTTCCTAAAAATGCATTTCTTAAAATGTTAACTCACGGCTTCCGAAAGGTAATTCATCTTGACATTAAAATTTTTTTAGATTTTGTTATAAGTTATAACCAAAAAGCCATTAAACGAATACTTAATATAAACTTTATACATCCAGTTACCTAAAAATAGTTTTTGCTAGTTATATTTTGCCCAAAGTGTTTTAAGAAGATTAAATCCTTTTTGAGACTAATTATAATTAATCATCACAGGGATGACATTAAGGCGATGGAAGGAATTATTAAGGATGAAAAGGGCCAGGACGGCATGCACGTAACGTTGACGAAACACACTTTGTGATTAATAATATTTTAATGAAATTCACACTTCGTCGAATGTGTAATTTATATTAAGCATTATTCGGTTGTATATCTACTAAAATGAATGAAAAATGGACGAAATTAGGAAATTTAAGTTCATGACGGTAATTTTGATAATTGGCTGGCGCCCTGGCGCCACACGGTTACTCTTAGGAGGATAAATGACTTTCCAAAACGCGATTATTTTCCGAACGAATTCGTTGAACTTTAAATCTTTACATAAATATTTAAGTTTAGGGTCCATTTTTAATATAAGTACATAAAGTGGACGTTAGACTTTCATAAATTTCGTATGCAACTGACAAAACAATTTTACGGTCGCTCGTGTAGTATCTTTGCCGGTTTACGATCGCATTTCTCGATGCAACTATACAGAGCGTTTATTTTACCATCGAACTTATCGTGTACGCAATGTTCGCAGCTAAAATAAACGAGTCAAGCTCATGGCAGTGCCCGATACACGATCAAAGTAATTTGTATGATTATGTCGTTACTGTCAGTTGTCAATTTTGTTCCTTGTCATGTTTGAAGATTGTTCATAAATTTTTCATTAATGGATAACTTCTTTCTCTCACATAACTCGAATCACGATACAACACAAGTTTCCAATATCATGAAAATAGCTCTCAAACTGATGCACTGCTTGTCATCGTGTTGTGTAGTCATCCATCCCACATCCCCACTCTCTCCCCATCTGTCGGTGTGTCTTTAGTAATAATACAAATTCCCTCCCCACTGCCATGAGTTTGACTAGTTTTGATTGCATTTGACTAGTCCTATGACCAAAAAAAATTCTAGAACAGACTTTTTCACATTCACCAAGTCCAAATACTTACATAATAAATGCATCGAAATTCAATTTCACAAAATGTCATCCTTCCAGTTTGGTACCGACGTCTTCAAAACTTTAGGTTTAGATCTAACTCAATTTAAAACCGCACGATTTTATATTATACTGAGACATTCACCACAAAGAACTATAAGTTTTATGATTTGTTCGTCTCCCCATGTTTTTCCCCATACCTACATACAAAGTTTACATTTTACAATTTGTAATAAATCGTGTTGTTTGTAGAATACTTCAAAACTGCGGACTTAGCGAAGTTCCCAAAGAAGCGTTGTTGTCATTAAAAAAACTTCACACGTTGTAAGTATACCTACATAAAATAATAAAATTAATAGTAAAGTGTTTTCTGCACATGTAACGAATTTATTTTTATCCTGTTTTTGATAAAATAACTGCAAGAGCATAGGCGTGCGCACAAGGGGAGCTGGGTGTGCATTGGCACACCCTAATGTTTTAAGATTTAACTCTTAACTCTTTATTTTTGACGCAATGGCAAATCGGCTGACTTTGCCCTTTTAGGATGTTGTAGATGGCACAACAGTAGAGGCTGCAAAAATTAATTTGCATCTATTTTTACTTTCCGGCCACATACCGAAGGTATGTAGGTATAGGAAAGAAAGGTGATCATGAAAAAAATTAAAGTCTTATTTTTCCTTGATTCCTGGAGATCCGTTGACCCCAGGTCGAAAATCGGCTTTTTGGGCTGATGTGTGTGTGTGTGTGTGTGTGTGTGTGTGTGTGTGTCTGTGTGTCTGTATGGGTCCAAAATTGCGGGAAAACCAAGCATCGTATCGGACTGAAAGTTGGTATCTGGGCAGCTATTCCTCGCGAATGAACCTGGAGTAAAAAGAAACAAAATCGGTTGGTAAAGAAGACACCTTTACTCGTAGGCCAAAACGTCCAACTCGCTAAATATTGATTGTAGCCTAAAAGTATCTATATATAATCTCCGAATTAGTTTTCAATTTCTTGCAAGATTTGCCATCAACATTTCTTCTAGAGCTAATGGTTTGGAAGATATGTGCTACCATTTCAACAATCCCATAATAATCACCAGCATAAGAATAGAAATGAACAATGCTGCTCCCATCACGCTGACACTGAATTGACAATATAAACTTCAATATTGAAACTGACATTA
>JARJEB010021315.1:0-33682 GCA_030264535.1 Liometoxenus newtonarum | reverse complement strand
GCAGGCTATACGCTCGGGCTTTACTACACTCGGCTTCGCTTCGCTCCGCCTCGTGACGTAAACTTGCCCTCGCGTATAATAGCCTGCATTATGGGCTCATTGAATAATATACTATTAAGTAGTAGTAACGATTCGTTACTTTTGCAGCGAGTAGTAGTTACAAAGTAGTAGTTACTTTGTAACGACTAGTCGTTGCAAGTAGTCGAAACTAGAAGAAGAAGAATCAACGAGTAGCAACGAAAAACGACCGTTTACGAATTCGAATCTGTTAAACAACTCCATACCGGTCTGCGGTCTATGCTTGCGTAAATGCATGTACACATTTATTAGCTCATAACTTTTAAGATATATTTTTCAGATTTTAGCGAGAGCTATTTTTAGATTCAGCATTAGATTTGCAATAACATACTATAGATTCAATTTGATACAAAAAAATTTCGCTGAGATATTAATCGCTAAATCTCAGAAAAAATTTTTTGGTCGAAAATTTGTTCAATTTTAGCAACCCGTTACTTGAAAAATATTTATGCTAGGCGGCTAATATATCACTCAGACATAGTTTAAGAATGACTCCTATGAATTTCATTTAAATTGGAGAAAAAAATGTTTTTTTCAAAAAAAAAATTTCAACATTGAAAAAAAATATTTGAAAAAAAATTTTTTTTCTCCAATCTAAATGAAATTCATAGGAGTTATTCCACGATTGTTAAACTATGTCTGAGTGAAATATTAGCCGCCTAGCTTAAATATTTTTCAAGTAACGGGTTGCTAAAATTGAAAAAAATTTGAACCAAAAAATTTTTTGTGAGATTTGGCGACTCATATCTCAGCGAAATTGCAAATCTAATGCTGAATCTAAAAATTGCTCTCGCTAAAATCTGAAAATTATATCTTAAATGTTATGAGCTGATAAGTGTGACCTTGCGTTGCACAGCAATTCTGACTTCTCGGCGAAGATCGTTTCCATAAGAATTGCGCATTCCGACGTTACTAAGGTAGAAATTCGAATTGGAAAAAAAAGTAACGATGTAACTACTACTTTAAAAAACTGGTAGTAGTTAGTAACTACTACTACTTAGTAACTACTACAAAATAGTAGTTACTTAGTTTTTGCACACCTCTAGTGTATATTACAATGAAAATTGTAACAGTCTGTATTTTGTAATGTGTATTGCAATGACGGTGTTAACACGAAATCTGGAATCGTCTTTGAGTAGGTACATTCATGTCGAACATTCACATATCATCCGTTTTCGTTATTTACAATGTTCGGCGACGTACGGATTGGAAATTGACTTGACGGATTCACGTTCTTATTTCGTATATGGTACAGTAGGACGAAAGTACAGGGATTCTCAAACTTTTGCGGGTCAAAACCCACTTTTAAAAATTAACATTTTTCGCGACTCATTCGCTTAAAATTCACATAAAATCGGCTTGAGACCCACCATTCGGTCGCGACCCATGGCCATGACTTTGAGAACCCCTGCACTAATATAAAAACATACGAAATTCGCGTTTCCTTCTCCATTTCTTTAGTATCGAAATATTGGCTAAAGGATGACACATTGCACAAACAAAGCGATATGTTAAAACGATATGTCTAAAACAAGAATGGAAATGAAAAGACTGCGGAAAAATAGAAAGGTGGCAGTTTCTTCCTTCAGTTTTGTTATAACATGTCTTTGGGCTTTCACTTTAGTTTTACAGATAAATATCTAGGTATATGTTGTGAGTGCAGTTTCGATTGTAGTTGGGGATTTTGTAGAAATTTATAGGAAACTTTGGTTGTATTTTACGACGTTCTCTTTAGATGTACGTATACTCTATATTTGTAGTCATAGGATGGGTTAGGATATGTAAGCCTGCGGGCAGGACTCTGGTATCCTGGTACTTTTTTGTAAATATCGTTTTGTTTCTCTTAGAGGACTCAGAATTTTCCATTTTCACGTGGAATTTATTTATACAACTGTAGTATAATATGTGCTGTTGGTTGTTTGCATGAAACCGATGAATATAATATGAATGTTTATGGTTTTGGTATTATGCGAAATATTCTTCTCAATATTCATCTGAATAATTTATACTTTAAATCTTTTCCTGAACCAAAAAAAACGTTGCTTGGTTTGCCCGGAATTTTGTTCAAACACGGACAGATACACAGACACACACGGACGCACACTGGCATTCCATCAAAAACCAGTTTTTCAGACTCAGGGCAGCGTCCAAAAACCCGACTTCGATATTTTGACCGATTACACCTTCAGTACGATTGGAAAGTAAAAATAAGATACGAAGTTCTTTAAGATTGTGGAAAAAAAGATTCTATTTTTATCCTAATATCGCTAATATCCAGAAACTGATGGACAAAAGGAAGAGGAAAGATAATGATTTATGATATGTTACGATGTTAGTTATACCCTACTGTACTTCCAATTCCGCCGTCACCATCATAAAGAGGTTTGTCAATAATCCTTCTATGGGATAAGCTCATCAACAAGCTGTGGTTTGCGACATCAGCACGAACGAACTAGATAGATGATGTATCGCAATAAGAAAATCTTTCACCAACTACATCTATATAGTAGACCGTTCATTTTGTGTGGAAATCCTTCCAGAAAAAGGTAACTAAGCCATCTTGTTATATTCTGGATACTGAATTATTGATTTTTTATTGCTTTTCAAAATTTAGGCATAACAAAATAATTATCAAAAACATCAGCTCGCGTGCGAATAATTTATCAATATTCTAATATACTTCCGACCATTTTAATAGTCGTTTTTCATAATTCAAGGGTTTTCTGATAACAGCCAGTTAAAGGCCCCATACACGCTCCGGAAATCCTCCGAGGAAAAACTGTTCAGTCCTGGCCTTCGAGAATGCGCGGCGGTCGGGATGTTCAGTCCGGCACTGTCGGACTGTTCAGTTATTCAAAATAGCGCACGGTCCGGAAATTCTCTGAGGAAAAACTATTCAGTCTTATTCAGTCCCGGCGGTCGAACTGCACTGTATGACTGTACTGACCTAACACAACGCCACACAAGCTCCTGTCGGCCTGTTCAGTCCGGAACTGACGGACTGTTCAGTTTTTCAATTCTCATCCTACCGCCTTAACAGTCCACAAATTCTCTCAGTTTTTTACCACACACGCTACGGAAATCCGGAAGGCCAGGACTGAACAGTTTTTCCTAAAAGAATTTCCGGACCGTGTATGAGGGCCCTTTAGGTATATGACTTCCGCAAAAAGGATTTTTATCAGAATTTATTCACATGCTTCTTAAGTTCTTACGAACGGTTTATAACAATGTCGTCGATATTTTTATTACGTATACATTGAGATGGTAATAAAAGTCCACGGACCACGATATTGTTATTTTATTAATGCAAGATAATAATTCACATAGAAGAAAAATAATAACAATTTCCTTGCTGTGGCATTACTTTAAATTACTCGGCGGTATGTTGCGTAAGCGAAAAGTAAGTGGAATGATATTTAAAGAATTCTCTTTGGGTGCACGTGAGTTTTGCGACATTTTCAGAAAGAACGTACCTAAAGGAATAGCGCGATGATAATTGGTATGTGGGTAATATTTCAGTTACAGCTTTACTTTAGCCTTTGTTGGAACTGCTCTTGAATTTCTTCTTATTTCAAGTTCTTATTTTTGTTCATATTACTAAGAATATAAATAAGAATTTTAATTCTTTCGCAATACTTTGTATAGTTCTACATACTTATATTTAAGTATGTCAGGAGAAATATTTAAATTAAAATATGTTGTCAACCAAATACAAATTTATTAAGAAAATTTGAAGACATAATTTACTCATAAGCATAACTTTGGAATAACATACTAGGAAATATTCCAAATATGTCTTCACGATTTTTATTTATTGCATGTAAACTTTCCCATTCTTGTAAATTCTTGTTAAATAAGTACCTAAACGTAAACACGTGATTAATTTAAAAGTAGAAAGTTAAAATTCTGCAATTCTAAAAAGTTCAAAGTACAGAGGGAGTTAAAACTTTCGTATATTATATTCGTATGTTTTTGTGACTGGAGATTTAGGCAAGTCCTTGTGTACGTTGAATATTTATTTTTTTATTTTCATATTTTAGAAGTTTTTGGTTTGTTGGTTTTATACTTGGAGTTGTCGTTCTATTTATTCACAATTGTAAATTAAGTTAACATTTGAATATAAAACACCCGAAAAGAGTTACCGAAAGAAACTTGCCGAATACGATTTTATATACGCGTTTCTTCCGTTTCATATTCGCACAAGGAAACTCCTTCATTTTTCATTACCTTTTCATGGTCCTTCGCTACACGCGTTGGAAATTACTTTTTGTCTCGCCATTTCTTTTATAAATATACGACACACTTTATTATTAATTCGATGTCGTTATATTTCACAATTATATTTGCGTTAAGAGAGCAATTTACCTAACCCTAATTTACCATCCTTACAAGTTCCATAGCCTATCCGCCTGTGGCTCTACTCTACAGGACAAAGTCCTGTATGAGTATTTCTAATTCCAACCCGCACGGCGGCACGCGTTATACCTACAACATTTTAGCTTTGTTAGGTATGTATTAGGATGGGTATACACTGTTGTAGTTATTAAGGAGGTTCCATCAGGTAGGATAGGCACGCGTTTTATAAATTGCTCGACTACTCAGCCATAAAGGATAAAGGTAGATGGTTTATGGCCGGACGCGGGTCAGTGAGGTGTCCTTGATGATTGGAGCCCGTTGAAAAGTGGCTGCTGCAAAATTTGTGATTCTATCGTGTTCGTATTTATTTATATATTACGTATATGTTCCTGTGTCCAGTTCAAGGTCATCGAGTTGTGGAATGCCATTTTGCGGGTGTTCAATTTACTCTTGTGTCTGCTGGTGCACAATTTACTCTTGTGTCTGGTGCACTTCTTTGCTTTACTCTGATGACCACAAATGCGCAACTTAAGTAAAATTACTATAATAAAAAATTTTGCTCAACTTTTCTGAAAAAAATAGTTAACAGTTGATGTCTCATTTTGATTTACCGGGAATAATTCCAATGTCAGCAACCTAAAAGTAATGAAAGTTGGGAGTATACAAATTATAAAACCATCTTGTTAATTTTATCGGCGGAAGTTCGGGCTTCAAGAGACACACTCACTCCAAATTGTTTACCAATTACATCTTATACAACTCTTTCTGTATTTTAACCGCATTTTAATCAAGTTTCTCCTTCATTCCCATGATTCTCATCAGCAACATCTTCGCACATTGTTTCAATTTGAGAATCAAGTTACGTTGCAATATACCTAAATATATTCTTTTTGTCTATTCTCGTTCATGGTTGTATTTGTAAAACTATGTCTTCCTTATCTTTGTCATTTCAAACATTCAACTTTATAAAATTGCATAAATATTTTACTCGTATACAAAAATCAGTGCTGATTCCATCGCACAACTTTCTTTCTAACCGCGAAATCAGGTAAAATTTGACCTGAAAACATTACTTTCCTTTTATGGTCGGAAATAAATATTTGAAAACGAATAACTGTTACACTTTAAGAGTTACACTTTGTAATAATAACTATAATTTCAATTTACAAAAAAGTAAAAAAATACATGTGCAGTGCACACACGACATGTAATTATCTTTAGTTAATCTTCCTGTGTGATTCGTCCCGTACCTTCGATCTGTTCAACCATGTTACATTTATCCATGCTGCATGTCCATGTCATGAGCACCAAAAAAAATTAAATATTGTCGACCGCGTCTTCGTGTGCATTTGACTTAATTATGGCCATCCGATAAAATGAGTCCATTTTGACATGCATATGTCATAATAACGACAACAACGTCTACATTATTATTACTTGTTTAGCTGCCTATAGCCTATATTAGATTACCTACACTGTGTATCCAGTTTTCAAGAACAAATTACTTGAATTAACTGCATGTTCAAAAACTGCTTCTTTCTGTTAGAAGGTGTTACTGTTGCTTATAAACAAATTAAATAATATGTCAAATTTAATGCAAATTTATTAATAATATTTGGATAAGTGCAAGTTTCCGTTGAAATTGTGTGTGAAAATCAATTTAATGTATTGAATAATTATGGCAAGTCAAAGCAGATTGACACTTAGTTAATTATTATTGGAAAATTAGTAATTTCATGACGAAATTTCTATTACGTTATTGATGAAACTATTTAAATTCGATGCCGAAGTTAGTTAATAGTTTCTGTTGATTATAGAAAAAGTAAGATTAATTTGTGTGCGCGCTGATGACGTTGATCAAAAATGTATGCGTTTATAACGACAAATAATGTTAGGTCCTGTGGTGCTATTAATTAAGTAATTTAAAATACATGTTAATTGTGAAAATGCCATAATCCCATATATTTATATTTAATTATTCTGCTTCTAACACGAAAATGTGACGTTTTATTGCTGCACCCTTTAAGTATATGTATCTTTGCTATTCTATAGCTATTCATATGTGTATGTATAAACTTTTATGGGCTTTTACAGTAACAGACACATTTTGGGTTTATCCGGACATTTTCAAGTAAGAATATCGACCAATTAATTTAGGTAACAAGAAGGTGTTAATTTTTGGAACTTATTTATAAATATTTGCTCCGTGACGTGACGTCCTTCTTGGTTGTTCGATTGATTACCTACAACCATTTGGACATTTAACTTTTGCCTTAACATCGCACATCCGAGCACAATATATCCTGACTCAAGCAATTTATATGGACTCGGCCCAAAATGTCGAAAAACTACCTGACCTGTCAAGATTGTATGCTTTGGGTTTACAACACAAGATTATTATGTTATTGTTAGAGTCATGTACTTGATGTCATAAATTGATCGAAACCACAGGCACGCTTTAGTCGACTTAAAGAAAAATATCGAATTTAAAAATTTTAAAATTCAACAAGCTCATATTAGCAGATTTTTTAAGAACGAAACAACATTCTATATATTTCATTAATTCAAATTCAAATTACACATTTAATTCAAACAGCGTATTACGCTGTGAATATTATCGCAATGTCCACTATGAGTTTTGACACTCACCACATGCAATTTTACCTAAATATACTGAATATTGCTCAATTATGTTGAAATACAGGAATACAGTACTTAAATAAAAGCATGAACATGAAAAGACAATTTTTGTGATAAAACATGAAAAGACAATTTTTGTGATAAATATGATTTTCCAGTAGCCCTTGTGTTTACGTACCGGTAGCAAACAAAAAGAAAAAAAGCAGATTGAAAGGCAAAGCACCTCAACAAAAGTAGCACAATGTTCACATTTTGAACAACACCAATAATAACAAACAGAACAACAAAACGCCATTTGATACGCACCAATTCGTTGTAATAATTGCTGGCGGAGCGACGATGTAATGGAATTTCACAAATTATCAATACGCTTGTTTAGCAATAATTATTTCTACATTCTTACTATGATCTATCCTTATATGGATATACGCATAAGGATAAACGAACTTATAGATCGATAAAAAGTTGTTTATTCATTCGGTTCATGGAATGTAGCATAAATTTGACTTGGCGTACCATAAGGATAGGACCAGTTTGAGTCATAATTCATTTTATTTTTATTATACCATTAACAATAGGTATATAAAAATCGAATAAAAATATTTCTTATTATTGTAAAATTATTTGTTTGTCCATTTTGTCCATACCAAATTATGAAATTATGTTTCCTTGTAACGTTGAACTTTACTTTTGTATTCCCGGCCGGGATAATGTGCACTTGACCGCTCTTCATTTTTTTTGAAATTATGTCACAGATGTTATAGTGTCGGGTAAATCAGTATACATTTGCGTCTCGATTCAACTACGTGAATCGTGATATTTTGATTTAGACTTAATTGTCATATACATATTTTTAAACAGGCATAGTAAGGCGGTGTGGCTGTTAGCCTGTACTTAGTTATAAGGATTGATACCGCGGATTACATTTGGCCTCTAAGCGAGTCGTAAATTTCTTTTGTGTATGTTTCGGAAGTTAATAAATGGTATTAATAACCCGATTTGTTTGTATAAACTGTACTCTGTGTCTCTGCCACGTTAAAAGTAGAGTGGCGCCCATTTACAAACCTTTTTCACATAATCCGGAAAACCATGCCGTTTCCATTGCAGCGAACCAGCACAAACAACGATCAGCACAGCATCCTAAACCAATGCCGGAATATTAAATATCGTCTATTAACATTTTAACTATTACGCTCTTAAAGTAAACATTGTAGTTTATTACCTAGTAAATAACTAACAAATAATGTTGCATGTTACAATCTCCAAAGATTCAAATAGTTTTACATAAATCATAATTGACCAGGCAATTTTACTGTCACTGTTCGAAAGTAATCGAACTATTCTACATTGGTTTAGACCAGCGTTTCTCCAAATGTGGGGCGCGCCTAAACTGTACAGGGGGGGGGGGGTCGTCGAATAAACGAAATAAATGAACAAAATCATAAACACTAAAAGCATTATAAAATTATTTAAAGTTTTAGCTTTTTTTTTTTTGTCACCTCACATCACAAGGTGCGCTCGTTTTATTGAGACTTGAGAGCTTTTTTTTGGTCACCAATAAAAATTCCAGTAAAGTGCATATAATCTCCTATTTTATACAGGGGGGCGCAGAATTATTCAAGGTTAAAAACGGGGGCGCGAAATACGAAAGTTTGAGAAACGCTGGTTTAGATATTTAGTAGTTGCTTACACTAACAGTTTTATATAGAATTTGGAACATTCTTCGTGCAGCTAATTCGTATCTAGGCTATTAAACTAATTCAACGGTTCATATCAATATGTTTAACGAGTTTAATAAAAACAATTCGAGGTCGACTAATTAGATGAATAAATTTTATGTAAAAAAAATTAGTTCTGCACTGATAAATTTATCACCACGCGGGAGTGAGTTTTTTATAAAGAGTTTTCATGAATTTTATTATATACTCGTAGATACATATTTATACGTCAATTTTATGAGATGAGTTGTTAGGCAATTTTTATCAGGTTTTTATATCGAGTTAGAAGTTTATAGAGGACATATGTAGTCGTTTTAACGGCTAGGGGACGGAAGGGGATTGCAGTAAATCGCCATATTTGATAGCACCTGAAAGGCACGAAATTTGAAATAGACTCCAGTCTGGCGTCACTAGTCTGTGCGTGCATTTTGTGTAGTCTTCATTTTAGGGTTTTAGTTTGTTATGGTGCAAATCAATATGGCGGGCCCGTACAGCTTCCCTCTAGGAATATTATAACTCTATGGGTTTGTAAAAATAAGAAACAAGGCGCACAATTGGAGGATTATCGGATACTTCCGGTTGTTATTTCCACTTATAACAATTGGGTGTTTTTGTATAATTGACATTTACGTATCACTCTGTATGCAAGTATCTGGGTATAAGTAACAAAACAAACAAAATGTGCGGTTTCGTTTTTATACCTAACCTACTTTCTCAAGAGAGTCTCTACTGACATACACAGTGGCAAATAGGCTATAACCTATGTGAGTACAAGTAAGAATGCGAAAGAAAGAAATATTTCCTCGTCTTGTTTGGTAACTATCCTTCAATGCTCAGGACACTTCAGAGTAATTACATGTCATTGTGAGGAGGACGTTCTTTTACATTGGTTTTCCCGTTGAATAGTTCCTTCAAGACGACAGCACAAAGGACGAAAGAACTAAAAATAAAAAGTAAAAATAAGAGGTGAAAAATCGTCAGTTTTTCCTGACTTTCATCTTTGCTTTTTCGATAATGTTTACTTGACCATTCAATGTAAAAACAATATTTTCTCATAGATAGACATAAAGAAAAATTACAAAACTTCAATTACTGTTAATAATCTGCAGGGTCAAATTATAAATGTTAACTTAATTTTCCAATATTTTATATAATTATGCATAAAAATAATTTATATTCTTTTGTAGATAGATAATTATTAATATTTGTTTATCACATTTCAATTATAAATTTCAATTACAAACATTGAAACATTCGATATTAAATTTCAGTTCGTAGTTTTGGGCGTTTGGTATCAATTTTCAAAAAATCAAAGAGTAAACTGTCTATAGTTCTGTGTTCTCTTTCTATATGTGTTCTAATATGTTAGCCTGGTAAGAGTTTTCGTTTTTCGTTCACGTGACCAACGTATCTAAATATACGACGCCACTTGTCCAGTGTTCACTGGCTTTTCATTTCTAGATACAAATATACAGTATGTTAATATAAAACTAATTACTTAAATTCGTAAATAAAACTGAGCGCGCGTTCTTGTTTACAAATTACAACTTTCACTGATTTGCTCCTCCAAAGTATTTGCAGATTATAATTTGAATATTTTACTTTTAGTTGAATATTTTCCTATAATGAATGTGTGTTTCTTCAGTCTCTCGCAATGTGTATAAAACGCATTTCCCTTTTAAAATCCAGAAGTGGTAACGTCACCTCGCGAACACAACTCGTTCAACTTTCCTCCTGGATGGATACACTTGCAACAGTTGCACTTATCCACCTTTATTAGTGTGAGCTAACTTGCTATAGATACATCGCGTCGCGACGCCTTGTGCACTTTCTTAGCAAAATAAATAAATCACTGTACAATTTCACATGTGAAATAAACATTATAAGTTTTTGAAATGCTAATATATTACTGGTAACTGAAAGCCATTAATTGATAATTAATTATGTTCGTTCAAAGTGTGAAAATCTTGTAAGAACTGAACGAAGATAATAAAATTTGTGAAAATTCGTGTGGCTTGGCACAAATCTAATCCAGAGTGAAAATGACCAACGGATAAACGTAGCCATACATATTTTAAAACGACGAGGACCAGCTTATCCCACAAAATCCTCCGTCCGATTCAAGTATACTTATGTTGGTTCTTTAGTTGTTTATATAGTTTGTTATTTATTTGCCTCGACAGAATTTCATTTATCTTCTTTGTCTGCCAACTGTATGCGATCTCTATTGCCACGGACACTACGACGCATTTGTTTAGTGAATATACTTACTTAGACTGCAACTCGTCGTTGTCGCGTCGTAATCCAAGGCGTCTTTCTATTTATCTATAAATGAAAACCAAGATACGAGTCAACGACTCTTACATACAACGAACGAAACGAACGAACGAACAAGTCTCGGCTCGGACATCTAATTTTGTTTCGGAAACGTTTTGAAACGCATGAAGTACATGAAAAAAAAAAGACGTACTAAAGATATCTAACGAGGCATAGGCGGAAATTATACCTACAAGAAAGTTCAATTCTGTTGTCGTTTATTCTTTATGCTCTTTGCTCTATATACTTGAAAAGTTTCTTATCGTTTCGAACCAAAAGTTAAATCAAGCGGAAGTTATGGCATCCAATTCCGGTGAATTCGAAGTAATTTCCACAATCGGTAGCGATTTTGGTTCTAGTAATAGTGAACAACGCAATTATATTAGTAATCGAGTTACAACCGAAGAATGCCAAAGAGTTGTTAGATGCCACTCAGAAAAAGATAGAAATTTTAAGATAAATTCGTTTTTGGTTAAAGAAAATGAGACTATCGGAGTGGATGATGCGGTTGATGATAAATGTCGCAACAGTAATAGTAATAATGTGAATATTGGGGGTTGTGGTAGTACGACTGCTAGTGGGGGCGATTTTAGCGCTGTGCTAAGCGTTAGTAGGACAGCAACGTTGAAAAGGGCTTTGAAGTTCGCTGGATTGAAACCGGTAAGTTTTATTTAACATTAAAGAAAAGAAAATAGTAAAACAAACAAAAACATTCGTAAATAGTTAAAGACTGAACGGACACTGGGATTCTAACAAAATGTACGGAAACGAATCTCTTGTGCCTTTATAGATTTCCCATAGCAATTTGTAAATAGTTAAAAAGTTTTTGTTTTGTGTGGCTAACCGAAAGTTTTCAACGTGAATGAACAAAAGATACGATTTAATGGTTGCTTTAAAAAATTCTTGACATGTTTTTGTATTTCTAATTCTAAGCTTTCTATTTTTCTAAAAATTCCTATTCATTTAAATTAAATTATCTTAATAAATTTACAAAACAAAGAGGACCAAGAAGAAATCTAATTTAAATTTCTAATTCCTTTCTCATATGTATATGTATAGCACTCCCCCACAAACATTCATGAGATGAACGTAGACACAATTCGGTACTGCGTGGTTCCGGCTAATCCAAAACAAAACAAATCCGGAAGCAAAACGGCTCGCCGCCCGCAAAACTTTACGATCTCTAGGGACTTTACATTCGTCGGTAATCGATACGAAATTGCGAAGACATTGCAGGTCATCCTCGTATTCCCTGGATGAACGAAACGTACAGTTTTCACTATGGAAACTGTGATGAAACGATGAAAACATTTCGAGTGTCTGTGGCTGTTTTTACATATTACAAGAATGAGTTTTACCGACCCACATCGACTAAAATTTGATTGCCGTGCTTTATTCTAATGGAGGAAAAACTCTAAGAAAAACAATGAAATTGAGGGAATTCACAAGCTCTCTCTTCTCTAAACTAAACTCGGACCATAGAGATAGAAGCCTTCAGAGAGAATTTATGGGCTAGGTCCCACATAAAAGGCACGAAATTTGAAATAAACTCCAATCTCGCGTCACTAGTCTGTGCGTGTACATTTTAGAGTTTTAGTTTGTTATATGGTGTCAATATAGCGGACCAGTTGCTTTCCTCTATGAGTATTATAACTCTATGACTCGGACAGTTGCCCACCAAATGAGGGGCGTTTTGCTGTGCCGAATTGAATAATTCTGAGTTTTCCATGATCGTCAAGCTCTATTGCACGTGACCATCATTATTAATCGATTAGTGGTAAAGTATATTAGTTTCAGTTATGCTTGTGGCTAAATTTTCCAAATTGAGTATTCTTGGTTGTATAACAAGGAATTGTTATGACAGTTCGTAACTTATTGGTTTATTTCTGGAATTGAAATTTACGAACAAAGTAATAGGTGTTGTTTATTTCGTAGTGATCAATCAATAAATGTCTAAAATAAAAGAGGAAAAATACTAATATTATAGAATTTAATCAAAATACAATTTTAAATTCTCTTTCAAATTTTGGCACTCAAAATCCTTTCACAATCTTCAACGTAAATAAAACCTTTTCGCAACACTAAAAGCTATTTTCATTGTTAGTTGGTAATAAGCGTAATATTACCGAATCATTTCTTGTACTTCGTTTCGTACTTTACAACTTCCGCTGCTTTGGCCTTCTTTCACTCCGAAGGGTCCACAGATAATAGTTTACAATCCACTTGACCTAGAACTTGAAATAAAAGTTATCTGATAATGCCCAATAAAAGTGCACTATTAGAAAAGTTAATGCGTGCACTTTGTCTGCGTATGTTTACCCACAAACACAAAATCCTGCTTTTTGCTCTTCGTTTTTATTGCATGTTTCCGTTACCTTTTTTTTTCTTTCTTACTTCAACTCGTGTTTCAACTTTATAATATCATCTACTCCTAGTTAAACTTTTGCTTTACTTTGCCTTGCTTTGGAGAGGCATCAGGAGTAACAAATGAAATCGATTTGTGGTAGTTTACGATCGAGTTTAGTCGCTCTTTTAAGCAAGGCGCAACGAATGCAATTACACGTGCTACTTGAACATCAAACTGAAATGAAAATAGAAAAACTTTTCTCATATTAGCACTTCAAATGCGATTTTAATGTATGTCGTTTATTTTTCTGTGTTTTTCATTCTTTTTTGGGAGATCTCTTTTTGTGCTTCTCAATTTATGTAGTCTATGTTTCCATATGTTGTTTTCCCTTCAGCATATTTCTATATTTAAACGAAGTAGGCACTTATTTAACTCTTTTGACATCACATCAAAGACGCATTTACGAACATTCTCAAATGCGTTTAACGATCTTGTGATGGTAATTAATTAATAACTCAAAATAAATATGGAGGGCTTTCATCCGTGAGTTAATAAAAACTAATCGTGAAGTGGTCGTCGCTGCATTTTCCAAAAATAAACTCCAACTTTTGAGTGCGCATTGCAGTAACAAACAAAAATCCGTTCATGTATTTACTTATTTACGGCTCAAAAAACATCTACATGCGGGAACATTTGTTAGAAAGAATAAGTAAGTATGCCTTATTGGGATAGTGCATTAAAACTATAGGAGACGAAGATGGTAAAATAGTAAAAAGTCCGCACAAGGAATAATATACCTACCTACAGCTAATTTCGGATTTAAGTAAATTAAATTTTCTTGCCTTTGGTCGATACGGTCCATTTCCTGTACAATCGTTTAACAACCATGAAGAAAAGACTCTAGGGAAATTATTTTCTTAAACGTCCTTTCGTTTTACTTCGATCTGCAATAGTACATTTTACTTTAGTGTTTTTCCTTCTTTTATTTCAGGTGAGTGTTTCATTATCAAATTACAATCAATTTCTTTTACCACTTCCTTAAACTAAATCTAAGTTAATAATTTTTGCTTTCAAATAAAAAAATTACAGAATTATTTGGTGCTTCTTCTTATTATTATTGGATCCAATTTATTTACACAAAAGACAAAGATTCATGAAGACAGAATTTTCCTCCACGGTAACCTTTTTACCTTTTGGCTATTTAAGAAATGTCTCAGCCTATTGCAAAGTTTTGATTAATGAACCGGAAAGGTTACCATTTGACCTATTTGTCTGAAAATCCATGGTATCTCAAGGTTTTGAGTTTTCAAAAGAAACGAGAAGTGAATTTTACGACAGTCCATTACAAATTGTTGTATTAGACATAATGAAAGGTAGCAGAACATAATATAATATGAAGGAAAGTCTAAATGTGTTTGCCACTTCCTAAAAGAGTGGAATATAGAACTTTTGATTGGCGCTTTTACTTAGGGAGTGGTCTAACTATTTCTGTTCAAGGAATACAGTTATTTATGGTGGGGTACCCTTATCAAAACAGAATAAGAAGAGCACGTGGATGCCTCCTGGGTCATATGTCGACACTAATGGTCGTTTATAATTCGGCATTGTCAAACCATCGAGTTCAATTAACAATATGCGATTAAACACGTTTCATCCATCAGAATTATAGCAAAGTGCTGTGTTGGTTGATGATCATTCAGTCTAGCTCGAAGAGGAGATTCAATTGCATTTTGCAAAGCGTTGCCATTTTGAAGTGCGTGTGAGTGCGCACAGGCAAAATTTAATTTGTGTTCTAGTGAAACTAAATACTTACCCAATATTCCAATTGCAATACCAAAACGGAATCTAAAATCACTAGAAATTTTCTAGCTTTTGTTACCAAATATAGTTGAACACCTGTGGTTAATCATCTCGTATCAGGGCCGGATCGAGACACTGTAACATTGAACGTTACTTTTGTATTCTCGGCCGGGATAGCGTGCACTTGATCCCTCTTCATTTTGTTTGAAATTGTGTACTTTGTTATAAGGATTGATACCGCGGATTACATTTGGCCTGTAAACAAGTCGTAAGATTCTTTTGTGTATGTTTCAGAAGTTAATAAATGGGAATAACCCGATTTGATTGTATGAACTACACTCCGTGACTCTGCCACGTTAAAAGTAGAGTGGCGCCCATTTACAGACCATTTTCACATCATCCGAAGAACCATGTCTCCACTGCAGAGAACCGGCAAAAACAAGGATCAGTGCAGCACCACCGGGCGATCGGCCGTTTCCGGCTTCTATCGCGCATTTTTTAAATTTTTCGTACTAATTAAAGGGCCGATTTCATAGTGCAATCCGCCCCTGCCTATTATCTATATTTGAACATTTTCCGTATGTGCAGAAAGTTACATGTTCGATTTTATCTTAACAACAGAGTAAATCAGCATAACATTCAAACATTTTTCTTTTTATTAACCAGAAATTACATGTGCAATTAAATCTTAAGTATGTCTGGCATCAAGTGCTCGTAAAAACATTTATTTTATCTTATATTTCTTGAGTCTCCACCATATTCAGTAGTGGCTCTCTGGCTCTGGCTAGTGGAACTTCTCATTACATTCTATTAGAGCACTCGAAATCAGACATCAGACAGATATTTCTGTAAAAATGCACTGGCGAGCTGTTCAAGCTGATGTTCATAATATGAAACATGCACATTCGTGTTCGATATGAGTTTGCAATGCAAGTCGCGTAAAATCAAACGATTTGCATCTGCAAATCAACTTATTGAAACTTGAACTTTTCAATTTGATGCAGATGCAATATTGGCATCTGGTCCTAAGTGATATGTACTTGAGAATTTCACAAGTGGAAATTTATTCGCAAATTATCATTCTTTTTTCTTTCCTACATACCTAGTAAGGTAATATATGTTTTTGGCAAAATTTCGAACTCGGGTTTTCATATAGAACTTGGCGTTAAACGTCATCGAAATTAAAAAAAAATCGGTGCGTTAAATTCACACAGCACAACTTTTCGACCATTTACACTACGATTTCGTCATAGAGGTATAATATTCCTAGAGGGAAGTTATTGATACAAATGCAAACTAAAACCCTAAAATGTAGACTACCCAAAGTACACGAATGCCCTTTCGTCCCCAGGCTGCATGCCCTTCGTCAATAAATCCACTTTATGTTCTCTATAGACTTTTATCACTTTGGATTTCGTAGAACTCTTAGATCGGAAAGTTGAAATTGCAGAAATTTAGTGATATCAAAATGTAATCAATGCTATTTCCACTTTCCGATTAAAATTACTTTTGCAATTAACGAATTCTACGAAATCGTGGTGTAAATAGTTATGCGGTGCGAATTTAACGCACATATTTTTTTAGGATTTCTTTCGAATTACTATTTCGGCGTAAGCCGTTTTACCAGTTTTATTTAAATAATAAAATCAAAACAAGTTATGATAATATGTTTGCTTCAGCGTTTATCAGTTATCGTCACTTTAATATATGGTTTCCATATTTGCAGGTACTTAATCAATAACAGTCTAATCTGCAATAATCAACCTTGTTTCCTTACTTATAAACTTCGCCTTACAGGAGTAAGTGTTTTACGAAGTTCATATTTCAATATGTTTGAAAATGTTGAACGAAATGATGTTCGTGGTGAGTGGAGTTTCTTCCACAGATGATTGATCGATTATTACACTTTTATTGCTTTTTCCTATATTTGTACGGTTATTCAAACTTGTGATATGTTGTTTTTATGCAAAGATTACAAACTATTCACGTTACACAAAAATAAAAACTAAAAACCAAATATATTGGTTTCGGTGTATGCACAAACCTAAAGAAACGCAAAATTACAAAAGTCTGTATTTGCCTTGTTAGAAAATAAATTGAAAAATAGTAGTTATAATTGAATTGCCTTTCCAAAAGACAAGTTCCCAATATTTTTTTTAATAACTTTGTAGGTACTTATTGTACACTTCACCAGTGAAATGATGAGTCTGTAATAATGATACCTAGATTTGGTTGTCAGAAAGAAAATACAGGACATCAAAGGACTTTGTTTCTTGTCTTTTTGATCTATTTCAAACGCGCGCTTTCATTTCAAACAAAACTCATTTCAAACTTTCAAAGCTTATAATTTATTTTCGTTTCTACTTCTCTTCTAACTATTTTAATACAAATAGTTACAGATATCTTCAAATAAGCACAATTGTTATGAAATGAAGTAAGTGAAATTGTTTAAATAAATACATAACTGTCATTTTAGAGATCTTTCAATTTTCACGATTAATTTTCATAAAAACAAAGTTAAAGTGCAAACTTAGCTTAAACTTTAATCTCAATCAATATATTTAGCAACTTTAATTAGTTTTAAACATTTTCCTAAAGCAATTCTCTAGATTATTATTAACTTTCAATTTCGAAGTTTTCGCAAGCAGTTCATAGTTTTCTCATAAATGTTAGGTATAATTCACCGAATTTTTATGAAACAAGGGGAGACTTTCTTAATTGTTTTCATTTGACATTTTTGCATTCTCTCTCTCTGTCTTTGTTATTATCCTTGAGACATTTCACACTTATCTTGTAATTAACAACTTGTTAATAATGAACTGAAATGCCTGCATCCTTCTTAGGTGTATATTCAAAATCAGATTCAATAGTACACAAAACGTTCAAATGTCACGTCCTTGTTCATGTACTCGACTCATATCCATTCATGTTCGTTGGTAATACATACAGAGTGATTTTGAATGTTTGACATATATAGTTGAGCATCCATGACCGTGCAATTATTATTTTCAATCACTAATAGCTATTAAATGACTATAGGTATATACAGAGTGATTTAAAATAATTGACTATGAATAATTCATGAATAGACAAAGATGGGCCATTTATGAATTACACGACCACGGGCGCATAACTAGATCCTTATTCCTATGCTCGACACATACAGAGTGATTTTAAATGTTTGACAACAAAATTTTGTTCTTACCCGTGTCCATGTGAGTAAATCGTAAATGCCTTATTTTTGTCTATTCATGAATTACTCATAGTCAATTATTTAAAACCACTCTGTATCTAGATGTAGGTAATCATTTTAATAGCTTACATATCACAGTACCATTCAAATAAGCATCATCCGCATACCTAATAAGCAACCCTTTACATGTGCTTACATCACCCAGCTACATGATGGTGAACAACAACATGTGCCAGTTGATTAGATTACCTTAGTCAGCTAAAACAATACATTCGCATTTATTGTCAAACCATTAATTAACTAAAACCTTTATGAGGTATGTTCGAGTATAACATGGGAGCGTAATAATTAATAACATTAAAACATTGCATATGTGTCATAAGTCTGATTAACTTATTATAAGTTGTAATAATATGATGACTACATAGTAATATTAATTGTTGGTAATATTTTTCTTTTATTTTACTTAATCCAGTTAGGGAATTTTGTATATTTAGTGAGATGTTGGTAGCACTGCAGATTATCAACTGCGTTACAGCGTTACGGATTATCCTTGTTTCTGTTTATGATTCAATCATAAATTTCAAATACTTTAACCATTTGTGTCATATGTTATGTTATGTAAAACATAATCCAGCCCTTACTTTATTTTATTACTTTGTTACATTTCTATCCCCGGCCGGGATTTTAGAGATGTTATTGTCAATTGTGCATTTTGATTATTCGCGTCTCAATTCAGATTCACCTGAATCGTGACGATTATCTTAGGTTACGGCTTGATTGCGATATGCAGAGTTAAACAGGCATAAAAACGCGGTGTTGCTGTTGCCCTGTATTGTGTTGTATTGTGTTGGAAATTAATAAATAAATTAATAACCATATTGAATAAACTGTGTACTCCGTGTTTCTACCACTTTATACGTAGAGTGGCGCCCATTTACAGAGCTTTTGGCCAATTACATCCAACGAACTACACCGTCGCCGCTGCAGCAAACCGGCAAACGAACTTCAACCTAGCATTATCTAGATTTCTAGAAGACAGTGTTACCAACTTACTTTCTCATTACTTAAAATACTTAGATGATTGCAAAATAAAAACATTTGCATCTGAAATGATATTGGACTTGTGATTATCGCAGGATTTAATATAAAATCGTTTAAATTGTAAATTTATTTGTTTTGTTAGTGGTTTGGAATTGGCTTCGTTGACGATTCGTAATTTATCACTAAACATAATTTCGAAGTAGGGTATTTGAATTTGATACTCTCTAAATTCGACTGAAATTACAAACGCTAAATAAATCAATTGAAGCATGAACATTGCAGGCTGAGGCGAAGAAGATTGGAAACTCGAAGACATATAGACATTACAAGGTCATTACAACTAATTTCAGTTGAATAGTTCAATGTAAGGAAGCCAAACTGATTTATTTCATCCGACTGAAGAGGAGAACGAAATGAGGACAATTTTTGTCCAATTATAGTTCTATTTTTATTTCATTTCTTCTTTTCAAGGTTCAGTTTAGTTTTTCTTTAAAAAAACGGTGCCTGTTTTACATATTCCATTTTTTAATAAAAACAAGAGATGTGCCCGTACCCCGTATAAGTTTTCAGTGAGTGTGTTTTTATAATGTTTTTTTTCCAGAACTGGAACTGCCAACGGACAAGTCGTTGTCGTCTACGGCGGGCGCGAAAAGGAAGAAAACGCATGGGTTTCTTCCTTTTCGCCTACGGATAGGAATTTAATTTCGTCTTAATGTTTAATAAGTGCAAGCGTGAAACTTGGCAATTCGATTCGAATTTCGAATTCGAATTCAATTATGGCTAACGCTTTTTAAGAAGATTAAGGGGAAAAGCGGATATATACGACAAGGCACTTTGACATGCGAGATCTTAGAGTGAATATCATGAAATTTCATACTTTATCATCTTATTCTAAATAAATTGAATTCAAATCCTAATTTTTAAATTTATGTTTTTAATTTAATTCGTTCAAACATTTTCGATAAGTCAATGAAATTATTTGGGATATCTTAATGGTTTATTAATTCAAAAATTTTGAAATCCCATTGCTTAGAAAATTTATATCAAAATTTGTCAATCACAAACTCATAAATCTTCAACATCAGAGTTTAAGTTTACGCAACTTCTTCGAAGTTTAAAAACCTGCTCGCACTCTTAATTAAAACCTGTCTAAAAGTGAATTATTACAATTACGCAATTTCTGTGACTCGAAACAAATTATTTTCATTCATTTTAGATTTGTTTATACTGTTTTTGCATGGAAGCCCAAAGCTTTTAATTCCAAAATCGAAATAGAAATTTCTTGAATTAAAACAAAATATCAATCCCGTCCAAGTGGTCAAAAACGAAATATTAAAAATATTGATGAAATCAATGATATATCCTGAAATATCCTCCTATATAGGTAGTGATATTTTACTTATTCAGTGTGAATTGTATTTGAGTGCTACAATTCAGAGTATTTTATTATTTACTTTCAAGCAAACCACTTCCCGTTCCCGTTTATTCCTTATTTCATCATGTGTCCGTGTGTAGAGGTACATTTGGAACTTTGGCGCTCGTAACTTCATTTCGTAACATAAAGCATCAAGCCCCAAATATCAAGCCATTCTTTCCTAGCCTCCAGGCACTTTCCGCCAACCGCCATTGTGCCCTTATGGTGGCCACATAGTATGATGATTGATTATTTTCTTATATTTTACAACGTGCGATTGGGGAATGTTTCTGAATCAAGTACGACTTCATGCTCTCTCAAAAATACTCTCAGCTCCTGTGCTTCCTTCACGAGAATTGAACGTTATCCTTTTCATTTTCTTTCGATTCATTTTCTTTCAGGATATGTGTTTTTAACCCTGAACCGAAATACAAAATGTTTCAGATCAGAAGCTTCTTAAGGCAGCAAAAATTTCCTTTTTAATCATTTTTTTCTGTATCCGCCAGTTTGTAAGATTGAAAACCTTTTATGTTGGTTTTCGCTTCGTTTACTTGAATATAAATCTACACCTCACGTCTAAAATATTTTTCGTTTGAGTTTTTTTTATATCTATATATTGCGTATATTTCATCAATTAAGTTTCGCCAGTTTGCTCCAGCGGAGACGGCGTGGTTCGTTGGACGTTGTGTCAAAAAGGTCTGTAAATGGGCGCCACTCTACGTTTAACGTGGCAGAGACACGGAGTACACAGTTTATTCAATCTGTGGTTATTAATTTATTTATTAACTTCCAATACAAAATACAAAAGATTATCAACTTGTACACATCAAGCAAATTATCCGCGGTATATATCCTTATTGCAAAGTACGGGCCAACAGCCACACCCCGTTTTTATGCCTGTCTATATCTAGGTAAAACCGAAGATAATCGTCACGATTCAGGTAGCTGGATCTAGACGCAAACTAAAACATCAGTGACACAATTTCAATGAAGAGGGGGAGGAGGGGTCTAGTGCACGATAACCCGACCGGGAATACAAATGTAACGTTCAGCGTTACATTTTCCGGAAGTTAATAAATAAATTAATAACCAGATTGAATAAACGGTGTACTCCGTGTCTCTGCCATGTTCAACGTAGAGTGGCGCCCATTTACAGACCTTTTAATACAACGTACAACGAACCACCCCATCTCCGCTGCAGCAAACCGGCAAAACGAACATCAACGCAGCATTTATCATTTCTCTTTCTATGTTTACTCACATTTTTTTTTCGAATATCAAAACAGCTGAAAGTGTGAATCTTGAACCGAGAATGTGGAAAACAGCAATACAACTCCAACATGTATGTGCTTTAAATTCAAAAGATTATTTTTAAATTAGGAATATTTATGTCGATAGAACTGGGACAAATTGATGAAGAGAATGCTTAGGTTTTTTTGTATTTTTGTATATTTGAAAGCATGCCGCAGAGTCCTTTCATATAAACTGTCTATATAAACATTTTCAAATACATTTTTAAATATATTGGTTGATCTTATCATTTAATAAGTAGCACAAATTCATTTCCAAACGAATGGGCATCGCGTACTCGTAAAAATGAAAAATGATCGTCGAGTATCGAAGAGCATCACGAAAGCGTCAAGTCGGAAAATTTGTTCGATAAAGCTCGCATTCTTAGTCATCGTCGTTCATCTTTCAACTTTTGTAAGTATTTATGAACGTTCACAAGAAGGAATCATATTTTCTAGACAAATACCACATTTTAATGTATACAATATACTTAGGTACTAAAACTTCTTCAGATCAATTTTATTTTTATACTTATGGGCATTATTTCCTTTTTTCTTTCTAATTTAACCAAATGCCAGCGCAAAAAACCGTTTACCATTTTGAATTTTATTTTATTCTTGTTTCCGCCATCAGCCCGTTTTGTGACTTCTTTTCTTTGTGGCTTTTTATTATCGAAACTGAAACGTTTGCATTTTCCTTTTCGCATCAAGCTTAATGAGATGGAAATTAAATGGTTTCTTCCTTTGTATTAAGTAAATGACTTATTCGTAACTGAAAATTTCTTGCAGGATAACTTGTTGGCTTTTAATAACTTAAATTAAAGGAAATTCTAATAACATATTATGAAAAGTTTCGATTTTATTTCAATGTTCTTGAAGAAATTAAGTTACATTAAAAATAAATATAATAGAAAGACCTAAAAAGGGTTATAACCTTAAACCTTCCCTAAATGTATTTCGAGAAAGGAAAGGCGTTGCAAAATTGGAAATACCAGTAAATTTAATATATCTTGCCGGAAGGTTGGATGTATAAATGCAGGATTTTCCATAGAATATTACTAGGCAAGGAAGTATAAGCTCGTGGAAAGTACTGGAAATCTTTGAGAAATTGTGGAAGTATAGAAGATTCGAATGAATTTTCACCGAAATGTCAATGTCGGGCTAAAACATTTAACAAATTTACAGGGTATTCCACTGTGGTATACATTTTCTTTACTAACTTAAATTCTTTTTGGAAAAATATCTATTAAATAGTTTGAGATGCAAATCAAAGCAGCAAACTGCACTAAATTTAGGTATATCAAAAAGTAAATAGGTATATTTGTTATTCCATTGACTTTTGACATTTGAACGTCTCTGTGTACAATTATTCGCGTATTCTTACTGTTTCAGCACTTTTTTGAGCATTTCATATTCTTCTTGTTGATTCCTTCATATATATTCTCATGGAGTGGCACCTTTGGGGGCAGCCGTTGTGGCGCGGCCGTTTGAGCGCCGACGAGACAGTTTGGCGCGGCACTTTTCGGCGCAGGGAGTATTGGGCGCAAGTAGTTTGAACTTCTCTAAATATTTATATACTTGCGCCAAAATGACCTGCGCCCAATCGTCCCTGCGCCGAAGAGTCCCGCGCCAAACTGTCTCTGCGCCCAAACGGCCGCGCCGAATGGTGCTAGATTGATATTCTCACAACTACTTGGACGGTCGACTACACATGTCATCAAGTAGACAGGGCCAATATACTTAATTATATTTCTTTTTTAGGTTATAAAGATAATTTGACCGAAATAAACAAATACAGAAATCTACATGCTTTAAGCGCCATCTTTACTGCAGTGATCGTATTTAGAAGGTTGTTTCCTTCGTTTAAAGAAATTTTATTATCAAATATGGAGCAATTTGCGATTTTCGGAAAACTCATTGTAGTTCATCGGTACAGAAATAAATCTGTATAACATCACGATACTGCGGGGGTTTAAAACGTATATCGAGCACGAATACGCAATGGATCCGGACTAACTCTGATGTAGTAGTATCAGCATCATCATCGATTCGCACCCTCGCTTTTCGCGAAAATATCACATTGTCGAGTCGAGTGCTATCGATTCACCTAGTATTTTCGGATAAAATGTGGTGTGTTGGTGATTTGCTTGCTGTATCTATGTGATATCATAATTTTTTTGATGTAGGTTATCGGCGAAGAAATCAAACGCCAAAATCGAAGAGTCTAAAAAACGATATGGGAAATTTCGTATCTTTATATCCATTTTTACCTACACTTCGGGGCAACTTACCTACCTACATTCCCTTCATTATTCGATAAATTGATGATGAGGTTCGATCACTGCTCACAGATGCAATCTGTTCATATGAGATTTATAAGTTTTTCGCCTTTCCTTTCATGCTGGAATATTTTTTTCAGCAAAAACGCGAAAGCTCATTTAGAAATTGTTCCTATGGGTTAACAAACAGATCACAAATTCAACGACTGATGAAAGGATGGAAAAGAACAATCACCATCAATAACAAAAATCAAAATTGCTTTATTATTTTATTGTGGTTATTATTAGATAGTAATAGAAAATATTGTAGATGGTAATCAATGATTTATTATCTTCTTTATGCATTTGGAAGACGCAGGAATAATATCATCCAATCATTATTGCTTCTTGTGAAGGGTGAAGACGAATAATTCTTATTCTTCTAATGCTACTCCAAAGAATTTATCAACGTCCGCATATACGGAGACATTGTTCTAGCCAACGAATGAATTCAGGACTGACCTGACACACTACGGTGCGACAATGAAAAAGGACTTTTTATAGTTCAGTGCAAAGCAGAAATTTATTTCGTAAGTCAAGTCGACCGTGAGACGGAGATCATTTTTCAAAAAATCGCCATACGATAAATACTCCATACATCTTCACTTCCTAAACGACTGGCTGGCTTTGAAACTACTATTTCAAGTATTATCTCTATATATAGGTAGTGAAAGAAAATGCACTAATAGATAGTTTACTACGTGTGCACTCAGAAATTGAAGAAAAATTGGAAATTTTCTTATTGTCTTTACTTTTCGCAGTTTTCTTATTTTTAATTTGGATCGAGAGAAATTTATTTTTCCATTTGAAAATAACGAAATTATCTTACTTTGTTCATTGAACCAAAATCCAAAATGTTCATATATAAGATTCACATAAGATTATGTATGAAATATTTAAAACTGTTTTCTCATAATACATAATAAGTTATTCAATGCAGACTGCGTTCGCCGAACACATTCAGTAATAAATAGCTAGTAGGCGCCTTGATTGCGCAGTACATCGTACGTATCAATCCGTTTCACACTTTAAACATTGAAAACATGCTCAAGAATTCAAATACATTTCATACGAGCTATGTGAAACAGGCGGACCAATAGCAACAATCAATTCAAATTTGGCGCGCACACTTACTGAATGTGTTCGGTGAACGCAGTTTAGAAATGTTTTTACATTTATAAACGATTCACATTGTCTTGGTTATTTCATTTTCATATTTATTGCCACTTTGAATTTCCCTCGACTCCGACAACTATATACTGTCTATATAATACTGCCAAGTCTGCAATTCCAATTATGCAACTCTATACTTTCGGTAAACTACTAACAGTTGAAATTTTGAAGTAAATAAAGCAAAAAGTTTAGTTTTCTGTCAAATAAATCACTTGCTCATCCTCATCGCATAGAACTCGAACGACAATAATGACCCCGACTTCCGTGCCGAGAGTGCATTAAAACGATCGATACAGTTTTAAACTTTTTTCTTCCTTTTCCTCAGCTTTCTACGACTGTCATTTATTTTGGATTCGAGTGATACTACAATCCAACTTACTATTAATGCATGTATGTCCCCTTTAGTGTTTTGTTTTTGTGGTTCTTGTTGATAACTTAGTGGCACGATAGCGATTAGATGTTGACCTTTAAAAAACGAAAACGTATATGTAAGTACCTTTTATACAAAGGCACCATTATTTTGGTAATATCTTTCTCGAACCATTAAGAAACAGTAAACACGCCATCCATGTATTAGAGTGTACTTGGACGGGGGAATCTAAATTGCACTTTTATTGATAATCATGAATTATAGGTACTTACCTACATCAAAAAAAAAAACGGGATAACAAGATTTGTTGGCTTAGTTTAGTCTTTCTACTATAATTTTAGTGATAATTTCGTTTTCTAATTTTAGGTATTTTTAATGATGTTTTAAAATATTTTAAATATTTTTGGTATACTTAATGTTAATCTAGTCTAGACTGAATATTTTGTTATTTGTTTCGTTTCCCCTTAGTTTTAACGTTTTCATGTTATTTTTAAACGTTTCTTACGAATCTAATTGTAATTTGTTGCGAAGATTTATTCAAATTAATGATTCTTGCTAATAGTTTAACCAAACTTTAATTGTTTAGCATTTCTTTCGTTTTGAAAATGAGAAATGAATTTAACATTTATTTTATCATCGAACATAGCTGGTAGCGTATGCAATGTTTACAGCTAAAATAAACGAGTCAAACTCAGTGGCAGTGGTGATGCACGATCAAAGTAATTAATTCTTTATGATGATGTCATTACTGTCAGTTGTCAGTTTTGTTCACAAATTGTTCATCAATCGTTAATTTCAAGGGTTAGGTCTTTCAAATAACTCACTCAACTCGAATCTTGATTCAACACGGTTTACAATAATCATCAAAATAGCTCTCAAACTGATGCACTGACTTGTCATCACTCATCCCCACTCTCTCCCCGTCCGTCGGAGTGTGTCTTTAAGAGCAATACAAATCTCCACTGCCATAAGTTTGCTGATGCTATGTTCAGTGCGGCTGTTCGATCTTGCTCTTTGTTCATGCATATTTTCTTGCTCTTGCTCTTGATTATTTCTAGAGAATTATTTTAACAATGCAATTGTATGCAACCAATTTTACAATGTTTGTTGCAACTTCATGTCATTCAACTCTTATGAAAAATTATGATAATAGATATCATTAAATAGCACATTTAAGTGCAAATATCTACTTAATTTAAATTTAAGTAGTTATAAATTTATGCGGAAGTAAAAATTACATAATTTGCCATCGCTGCCATCCGATCTCTTTCTACAGTATTACCAACTCTCATTACCTAGGTGCTCGAGGATTTATAATCTACTATAGTACACTTAATTGTAAATTATACGTATAATAAAATATTTATATGTATACCAGTCTCCCTGCGGACGTGTATAGAAATAATTATTAGTATGTATTAAAATTATCCAACACACAAAAGCAGAACATGTTGCGGCGTTTAGTATTTAACTTACTTTACTTTCTGATTCTTTTGAAAATTGAATTTATTAAATCGTTTAATTTGAAATTTCAATAATATTAATTATAATTCGAATTAGAATAATTATTACAGTTACTTATACATGCTTTGGCGGAAGTAATTTTTTATGCGACATTGAAACATTGAAAGTTAATAAAATAAACAAAGACATAAACACGATAATTAAAATTAAAATAGTCAATTCGGGAAATCTTTTGTCTTTGTCTTTGCCGACCGAATTATTAATTGATCATTATTAAAATACGAAACGGGCAATTTATAGGTTAGGTACGCTACGAAGAGTACTTTGGGTACTTTGTTTGGCATTCTCGTTGTGGATTTAACGAGCAAAAACGTTTATTGCTCCTATATACACAGTCGACGGTCCCATTTGATGATTGGGTATATGTAATGTATACAGTGTGATCTAAAATCTTTGGTTACGCGTGTTAGAAACCCAAAAATGTCTCCCACCGACAGCCAAGTAGGTGACAATAATTTATAATCACTCTATACCGAATGCGAATCCCACCACAAATTTGCTTTTCTACGAAATATTTTCGAAATTGTAGATCGAAGTAAGTACGCTTAAATGTAGAACTACAACAGCTCTTACACTTTAATTAATTAGCCGGGTGTACCTAATTAAAATTTTATGTCTTGTTGTACTTTAATTTAACGCATCAGAAAAGTGATGCCGTAAAATGTATTTAGGCATACTTTCGTATTATTTTCGAATTTACAATTTATTTTGGTTAATATTTTAATAATATTTAACAATAATTTGTCATTCTTTGTTTCAGGTGAGTTACCATTTTCTATAGAATATTTGAAGCACAATCTATATGTGTAAGTATCTGATATATTTAATCTCTATTATAATTAGCAGGGCGTAGCCAGGAGTTTTTACAGGGGGGTGCTGAAGATTTCATAACAAAATTTTAATTTTGTACTAAAAATGGTATTATATTACAAAAAGTTCATATTTTGCTGCGTCCCCCCTTGCTACGCTACTGCTGATACCTGATACTGATAATTATTAGCTTCTTTCAAGTTTCATACATATTTAGAAATATAAAGATTTTTAAAACACAATTGCTCACTCGATTTTATTATGTTTGCCATATGATGCGATGCATTTCGGTTTTGTCTTGCTTTGCGTTACCGTTGCTTTGTTTCGAGTTGCGCGGGCGGTATTCCGATGCTCCGGTCCGGAGTTTCACCATTGAATGTACCGGAGCCGGAGTCGGAGTCGTTTAAACACTGACTGAATTCTGAATCGTACCAGTCGGACCCGGAACACCGCAGGGTGTTGAGACACATTTACTCCTCTAATTTGAAAATAACAGACTTTGTCGCGCAAAAAACAAAAAATTTTTTATATCAATCTAATAAAGCTAACAAACGTGTATACTTTTTAATAATATATTTATTGTCAAGAAAGTAGAAAGAATAAATTCGGAAGAAAATATCAAAACGGAAAAGTAAATAATAAAAAAAAAAGTTTAAACATATTTTTGGAATGCAAGTTGAACTTTTTGGTTTTTCAAAATTTCTGTAAGTATACATTCATTCAATTTCAATTTACGAATTACCTTTTATTGATACAACAAATAAATTCTATAAATTGAATTTTTTCCGATTAATTTAAGAAAAATTGTAGCAGGCAGAAAATAAAGAACCTAAAAGGATCAACAGTTAGTTGTTCTTTCAACTTCAGTCATAAAATAACTTCACAGTTTTCATAAAAACTTCAATTTTTTTGCATGGTAATGTGATTGGTTGTTAAGTAAAACTGAAATGAACATTTGTGAAAAATATATATGATCATTGGTTGAGTTAATTACTAATATAACAGTTATCACGGGTACAGTTAATTGCAAACACTCTTTAGGTAATAGCTTTTAACTCAACACATCTTTGGTTTTGCGTATTTTCGATTTTTTCAAATCTTGCTAGTCAATACGCTTACGCCTTACGCATTATTTTGCATCTAACTAAACAGTCGACACGCAATGTACAGCTATAGTACTTGAAAACTCAACAAAAAGAATGACAGATATGTCAGTGTGTATTTATTGAGAAAATACGGAAACTTTATGCGACCAAAGACCGATCGTAACGAATTAACGAACTTTAGACCGGCATGTCAATATTTACGTTTGTGTGATTGCCTCTTGCCAGATCGTCGTAAATTTGAACGTTTAATTGAGATTTTAGCAAATTTACACACTGAGAGTTGCTTGCATGAAGCTTGAAGATTCTTTCCCGACTTCTTCATATATTTGTTGTGTGCGGATGTTTTTTTATTATTGCGTACTCACGTTCGAACATCGTTGTCGCCGTGAAATTAAAAATTTCTAAGTGTTGATAGAACTTAAAGTTCGTAATGGCGAATGGGAAACGAGATAATCAAAATGTTTGATCATGTTCGGGTATAGTTTTTAAATCTTTATTTTTAAACTAGAAAGCCTTTAATGACTCTCAACAAACATATTAAGCAAATATTAAAAACGAAGAGGAAAACTTTTTTTCTCAATTTTTTTGTTTTTCAGATTTTGTGACTATAAAAAACTGGATAAGTCCGAAGAGCGGTCCAAATCTTTTTTTAAGATTTTAACTAATACCCAAAAATTTTAGTTAAAAAGGAGACTTTAATATCCAGATTTAAAAGTGAAAACAAAGTTTCAAGTTTAAATTAATGCGTACCTATATTTGTATTAAAGCTTTATTTAATTCCTTTGTATTCTCCCTTACTTTCTCTAAATGGTTTTTTTTAACCATTTTAATTAAAACTATTTTACTTTCTCGTCTGTCAACTTTAAAATTACACTCTGTGCCAGATAATTAAAATATATAGAAACAGAAGTCATAATTTAAAGTCAGCAACAATGAAAATGAAGTGCAAAGTTTGTAGAAACACAATTACAAAACAAAAACTAAGAAAATACATAAGCAAGCGGCCGTAACAGAATTTATTTTCTCAATTTCTACATAAAAATAAGAATTTAACAATCACAATTCTCTAACGTTTGCATAATATGTAGAATGATGAGAACTAATAAAATTATACGGTAAGAAAAAAATTTCGAACTTTGCGAATACAAATTTTTGTTATTTTTATTACATGACTTCTTTGCTAATTTTACTTTATGTTTCTGACGTAAGAGAATGTATTGAATGATGGATTATTGAGTAATTCATTCAGAAATTAATTATTGTCACTTTAATGACTTTATCCATTGCCGTTGAACTTCCCTTGAGCAAGCAAGTGCACCTTTTATAATCGAAACTTTAAACTAAATTTACTTGTCTTGTCACGTATTCTATAGCATTATGTTGGCGCCTTGGACCTGAAAAATTCTCCTCCACTCGTCACATAGCCTGTTCTGTAGTTTCCCAGCACGTTCGTTTTGATGTCGACGTCGACAATTGAGAATTTTGATGTCGACGTTCCGGTATTATTATCCTTGACTTTTCCGTCTATACCTTTTAGACTATAAAGTCGGTCATTCCAATAAAATTGTCCTGCCTGCCTTGTCAACTATAGTTCCTATTAATATTGTATAAAAACGAAAAATTACATTTGCTTCTTAAAAATAATAAACGAAGCTTTGTTTTTTTCTGATAACAAATTGTGGGAATTTTGAAGATTTAAATTTAAACCTTTTTATTTGCTTTTAAGTTGCTTTTCAAAGCGTTTTTTGTTGAATAGATTCATTCAATTTTGTGATAAAGCTTTTAGACCTTTTAAGAATGCAAATACGCATTTTCTTGCACGAAGAGAAAGGTAATTGCGATAAATGGCAAAGTGAGATACAAAATAGCAAGAAAAAATCATATTTCAACAGTATACGGACAGGGCTGATGAATTTTTAGACGAACAGCAAAAAATATCTCGCATATATGATTATAGTTCGTAAATTTATAAAATGAAAGTTTTTAATTTCTTGTTTCCGTCCGCTCTCTAGAATTTGACAGAAAGAAAAAAAAAACTAAAAACGTAAGAAACTTATAAAATAAATATAAAACTTTCATCTTTCATTTTAGTCTTGTTGGAAACAAAATAAGTCAAGATGAAGTTTTTGGTTGGTAACTTGAGTGACATACAGATTATAACCATAATAGGTTTAACAGAAAATGGTTATTTTCTCGGAATATTATATGCACTTGTGGCTCAAGTGGCCTACTAAAATGTCTAAAGTGTACAGTTACATAAAAGGGTATCTGAAACTCTGTAAAAAGGCATTTTGTGAGGTCATGAGAGTCGAAAATTCTCACAAGAGTCGACAAGCAGCCGGGAGGCGAATAAGAAAGGCGACGTCTACAAAAATATACACTTCTAACTTTGTCCTCTCGTCCTCGTCACTACTGACTTCTTGTTGTGTATTATGTGAAATGTTTAATATTAAACAAGGAAAGTTGTTGTTCTGTCAGTCTCGTTCTCGTGTTCCCCCTTTTTACCTTTTAAAAAAGTTTCGGAAAATGCACTAAGCTGCTCTTAATTTATGACATTTTTTAAGTATCTGCTAATTTTACATAGAATATAAAATCATTTTCCAATAGACTAGTTTTATAATGCGTCTTCAAGCATGAATTTCTTTTACTATTTTAACTGTAAATTAAAGAAAAATGGACAAAGATAATTAAAAATACATTTCTAAAGTGTATGGTAGGCAACCCAAATTGCGTTGCTTAAAATGGTCGACGTTTGAACGTGACAGTAGCAGTGTTTAAAAATAGCGATTAACGAGAAATCAGTGAATTTAATAACATTTCAGAATGGAAAATGATTAAGTTGTACTCCCCTCGATATTCGTGAAGCGGCATCAAACAGTATAAATAAAATACTACCAGAAAGATCAAGAAAGGCATATTTAAAAGAATATGAAATTTTTCAAACGACGATCAACGATTACAGTTTCCTAGTAGAATTCGATTCGCAATGCGCATGCGTCAATTTTACTTTATGCAACTAGTTGTCTAAGGGAACATTATACTTCACTTAGTTTTACTATCTACGGGATAAATTTCGATCAAACCCTTCAACTTTATTTCATGTCACTGTTTTTGTTCTATATTTTAAGTAATGCATAATAAATGCACTTTAAAACTCTCTTGAGCACAGACTTTAATAGAAAAATTCCTAAAAATTCCATCCAATGATCTTAAAATGCCCTGGTAATTTGTTTCCTTGTTTGTTTTGTACTAAAATTTGGCATTATAGAACTTAGTTTTATCCATTACTCAATCAAGAATGTTGGCAATTCCCTAAAAAAAGCACTACTCATTTTATATCTGTGCACTCGTTTGGGGAGTGGCTTAACTATTTATGTTCAAGGAATACAGTTACATATGATGTCATTGGGTATGCTGCCTCAGATAAGGCAAATAAAAAATAAAGATGTACCCGCAAGGTATGCACGATTCACGACACTGATGCAAAATGGATTATAGAATTATTCAAAGTTATCGAGGTTTTTGTTTGCGCAAACTTTAGTGCTCCTCTGGTTAGAGTGCACTAAGATCTTCCAGCTAAGCGCACCTTATTGTCTCTGTCAACCCTTAGTGGTGCATAAGTAAACAGGATGTAATCAAAATTTGATTGGATATCTAACCGGGTGTACCGCGATAATTAAAAGTTAACACAAAAATGATGGCAAAATGAAAACAAGGTGATGAATTTTCGTGAGAATGAAAGTGGTCGAGAATAGAATCAATATACTTATAGAACTTTTCGTAAATACTTATAGGTAAGTCAAGATTCTTCGTCGATGCATATTAAAAATTTACTAGAATCAAATAGTCTAGCATCGCGTATCTCTAATTCAATTTTCTTCCTTTTAGCACACTTTTAAAAAGAAAAACGTAAATTAGGATGAAACAATTCTAGAAAGCAGAAAAAGGGAGAATTCTTCGAATAAGTATCTACTACATTCGTATCAAGAACCACTGTTTCCAAATTGCTTCAATAACTTTATATACCTATTTAATTTTGTTATATGTACTGTGAATTTTATTACTGACTTATTATAGTAGTTTAAGCAACATGTATCATAAGTCGTGTTTTAAACGTGAGCCTGAGTTTCGATCACGAGCCGCGTAGCGGCGAGTGATTCGAAACAGGCGAACGTTTAAAACGACT
>JARJEB010021313.1:0-16857 GCA_030264535.1 Liometoxenus newtonarum | reverse complement strand
ACGAAGATATCAGAGAGCCAATTTTTATTTAAAACTTAGTTAAACCTTTCATCGATTTTGATGTCTGAAGAGCCGCAAACGCATTGCAAAGAGCCGCGGTCTGCCGACCCGTGGGATCTAATCTAACGATAATTGATAAGAGAGTGTTTTATTCACACAAGACAACACATTCCTAATGTGACTTAAGTGGCCTTAGCAAACACAAAATTAGAAAGAAAATCAGTGGTATAACCAATATTTACTATCAGGCATTACAAAAATGAATATTACTTGTTAATTAATTCTATTTTAAGAATTCTCTATGTGTGTACGTGTATCGCTGTAGTGTATGTCAGCGTTTCCCAAACTTTTTTGGCAGCGGCCCGGTACGAGCTTTTAAAATTTTTCGCGACCCACCTATTTATGAAAAAATAAACCATTTATTTACAAAACAAATTTTATTTTTTAATAAAAATCAAGTTATTTGTGCGTTTTTACAATTTTTCTTCGCGACCCGGCAAAATTTTTCTGCGACCCGGTGCCGGGTCGTGACCCACACTTTGGGAAACGCTGCATTAGATGATTCTCGTCTCGTTTCGCTTGTTTCGTGCATAATACTAGATGCGCTTCACATTCTAAATAAACATAATCCTTAGTATACCTAATTTTCATTACATGAAATTTCTTAACACCTGAATTGTACCGAATCAAAATTATTTACAAGAAATTTTTAAGTCAACTCGTAAATTTGTACTTCATCGGACTAAATAAAGATGGTTCTTAAATTATATAGATTACTGTAATTTTAAAATAATTACAGATATCTATACATATTTTAATAGTCATCATGATTTATTAATTTTTGGTAATTTTAACTAAATCAAGCGAAATTAAAAAAGTGCAATTTTCAAGTTAACTGTCCATGAATGCTGCTCAATTTGGATATTCAGGTTTTTTCTTTAATTAAAAGTTTTCCTTGGGAATTTGGAGATACTTTTTACTCATCTATGTATATTTATCTCTTGGTTTTGGATAATGAATGCATTTAATAACTTTGTCAAATAACCAGGATGAGTTCAGTCGTTGAGAGTAGCGTTAAGTTATTTGCGGAAATTTGCATAATCGTGGTCGGCCAGTCAGTAAACACGACCGATCGTTTAGGTTAGGATGGCGACCTAATAAATAGCCCTCGGGTGAAATTAACACGAGTTTTACCTTATCTTATCAGTCGGAAGCTGAGCATTAGAACCAGAATTGCTTTCCAACCATGGTGAATGCTACTAACAGTAGATATATGCAACCAAAAAACAGAGTGTTTTCAAATTTTAATAAAAAAAACATTGAGAAGATGAAAAAAATAATAGTTTCATTGAGATAACTAATGATTTACTTTTACTCTTTTGCGAACACTCAGTATCGAGTTGAAGTGCACCATATTTAACCCTAAATTCAGAGGCGGATTTAGGCAGTATCTTTATGGGCTGGAGCCTCTGGCCCCGCTCAATCACAGGGCCCATTCTCTTGTATTCAGACTTTGGTTAATTGGGTCCGCCCCTGTCTAAATGGCATCTTCTTTTTGTATTACCTTATAGTAGAAAAAACTGCAAATGAAGCAAAAAAAAACATATTTTCACGGGAAAATTAAAATGAAATATTTTCACTGTTTCTTTTTCTACTTTTTACTGTACTCTATGCATGATAAGTTACATAAACAAACACTCGGGTAATGTGTGTATGTCTGTGGGTGTGCATCGTGGTTAAGGATAATGATGATAACGAAAGGATAAATAACCCTTAATGAAAAAGTAAAATGTTGTTAAAATTCTCAAATTGCTTTAAAGCGAGTATAAAAAATGTTGTATTTTCATTATATTTCAAATTTTTTCTTCATTATTTTTTTCAATTTACGAAACGATCGTGAAACTGAAAACCAGAAACAAAACTTAACAAATCCAACGTTCGTTCGTAGGTGAATTTTTCAGAAACTCATTCGTACTATGTATTCTACAATAGCGTGTGGCTGTTTCAAGGTTCAGATTGAAATAAATTACTTCAATGGTTTTTAATTACCGTCTGGAGCTGACGCCAGAAATTAGAGACGACATCGCACAATCGTCTCAGAGTTAAGAGAACCCTAGCACATTTTCAATTCCAGCAAAACCAATTTGAAACAACTTTAAATTTCAACCGCTACTTAATATATTTTAGGGAATAAAAGCCAAAATCAACTAAAAACGAGCAAATATTATTGCGATGTTGAAATGTTGAAAACCCGAATCTCTACAAGTACGTATTTTTTGTTTTGACATTTAAGTAACGTGCCCTGCTTTACCGACTGATGTCATTTTTATTCTAGGTTTACTCCAGGTTCAACCCAATACCACTTTTTCGGACTCAGGGAATCAAGATTCGTGGAGATCCGTCGAAAACCCGAGTTTGATATTTTGCTTCATCACGTTACTAAAAACATATTCTAGATTTCTACAACAAAGCAACAGCATAAATCGATACAATTCGCTCTGAATTGACAATCTAGCAATTGATTATAATGGCATATGCAAATGTGCCTTCGAGCCTGCATGTTGAAAGCAAACTTTGAATTGAAACAGTGCGTAACTAACAAAAAGTTCAAAACGCCGGTTTCAACAAAATAGCAAATTTTTTTTTATTTTCATGATTTGCAGATGATATACACAAAAATGTTGCTCCATATGCAAGTCAATAATTTTGGAATATAGATACTGTTATAATCCCACACGTTTTAATTTTCCCGTATTTCTTTGTTTGCAAATGCAAAAATAAACATTTTTGATGATATTTTGCAGGGTGTTTATAACAACATAAATTTTTGATGAGTGAATTTTGAATGCTCTAACAATTAGGTCGCAAACGTGCATTCCTTTCACAAAATAAACAAAAAGAAAAAAAAATAGTAGTTTTCATAATAGGGTTGGAAAGTTTTCAATTTCACATTAGCGCGATAAATTTATGCACGAGATCTGAACATCGCGCTCGTGAGAAATTGAATGTTTTCCAATCGCGTTATGAACACTGCTTTTCCTACGGGCATATAAAATGTTTTTAAAATGATTTTGACGCAATATACTGCGATACACACTCACATTACATATAAATCTCTACAGAAACAGTACTGAAAGGCATTCCTTTCACAAAATTAACAAAAAGAAAAAACGGTAGTTTTCATAATACGGTTGGAAAGTTTTCAATTTCTCATGAGTGCGATAAATTTATGCACTAGACGTGCACATCGCGCTCGTGAGAAATTGAATGTTTTCTAGTCGCGTTATGAACACTGCTTTTCCCACGGCCATACAAAATGTTTGTGTGCGAACATAATTCCGGGCAAACCAAACAACGGATTGGGATGAAATTAAATCTTTTCCAATCGCGTTATGTACACTGCTTTTCCTTGCGGCCATATAAAATGTTTCTAAAATGATTTTGACACAATATACTGCCATACACACTAACACAGAAACAGTACTGAAAGGTTTATTTGAACACTGTTTGAATGGTTTGTTACCATAGTTTTGACATTTCAGCATATCTCTTCACTTTTTCACTTTTATTTCATAGAAAATTGTGTAACAGTAATGAGAACTTTGAAAAATCAACTTTATTGATTCGATTAAGATTCAAACCCTGTTTTTCTTCATCATTTGTGTTCGCGCCTCCATTTTTTTCTTTATAAAATTTACCTATACATGTTTCCATAACGAAAACGAAAATTCTTCATGCTTGTTATTCAAATTCGCAATTATGCAACGCTCACTGTGCGGAATATACTCAATTTCTCCTCCTTTTCAATGTCGACGGGTTTTGCATCGAAACTTAATTAATGCAAACGTTGAGGGACAGAGAGGAGCGTTCGCTGACTTTCCAAAGCGAAAGCGAGGGACAAACAAGAATGCGCCTGACGGTGATGTTCTAAGTTCTTGTGAATTATTAACAAGGACCGAAACCAATAATATGATATTGTTAAGTATTCAAGCATTCGAGAGTACATCGGAGAACTCGAAAGATCAATTTTCTGATTATCGACACCAGGAGTACAACTTTCCATCACAGAATATAAAATTTCGTCAGCGCTTGATTGGCAAAAATGTATTAATTAAAATTTGCCGTCGTTTATCAAATAAGAATACAAAGGAATTCGAATTAATTGAATACAAATATAAATTGTTTTTTTTGTCAGGAATTTTGAGAACACATGGTACATTTAGGTATATAAGAAAAATTTATTAAAATTAAAATTTTCCGGCTATATGAAAACACGCAAAAATATGAGAAAAAATTACCCTGTTTAGATAACTAATGCGACGCTTAATTTTTTACGGAGAGCGTGCGTTTGTTAAAATTTAAATGAAGTTGGATGGATAAAAGGACGACGGAAGGAAATTGACGTGCGCTCGCCGGTGTTGCTCGTGTTGTGGTAGACTTCGCAAGCTTTCTACTCCTAGCTGGGGCATAGTTTTTAATCAATCCCAAAAAGTCGAGAGTTAGTCGATTAATCATAAACTCGGAAGGCACTTTACAGACGAACCTCTTCATGATTGGACTGCAAAAAATGGAAAAAGAAAGCCCAAACAAAGCCATATACAGAGTGATTTTAATGATTGACATACACTTGGCTCTCCTATTCCTGGAAAAACTTGCTAATTATTTTTTCAATTTTAATACTTTACAATCCTTTGATATTTCTGTTATTTCTGCAAAAAAAAACTCTATGATTAGTATCCTTCATCCTTATCTAAGCCAGTGTTAAAAAGTCCTATTGTAATAAGCATAGGTAAATTTTTCAACGTGCACAACTTACATAAGCAACTTCGAGTAATTATCAAGCAGAAATGATTTGAGTGAGTATTTTGCCTTTGTTTTGTCTTCCTTCTCCTAACGATGATACCTCTTTTTTGGGTGTTGACAACGCCAGAACGCACGCATAAAGCCTCAAGGATTAGGTTTATATCTTCCGTAAACGTGAATCAGTTTGTACAGAGTGTTCCAGAAATATCTATTTCATAAAATGCAAAAAGTGTTTCGAATTTTATATAAATAAAGGAAAAGTGTTGAAAAAATATCAAAATTAATCCAACGAAGTTTTAGTTTGTTCTTGTGCTTTTCGTCTGGTTTCATCGTTGTCTCTGCATGTTCCTTGGTCTTTCGCCCTGTTTTTTCCCCCCATAATCCTATATATTCCAGTCTACAATTCCTGTGCGTGGTTTATCTTTATGTGAGAAGTGCGTTAACGTAAACCGTATAAAAGTAAAGTGAAGCCAAACAAAACCAGCAGACTTTGTTATACTATCGACTATCCTATTATCCTTAAATGTGTTTTTACATGAATGTGGGTGGTATTGTTAAAAGTAAAAATTGCTGAAACAAATTTTCAAAATCTGATTGCAGGCGTTGTAATTTTATTCTATTCACAATTTTGATAATCCAATTTGACATGATCCAAAAAAAAACTATCTGCTAACAAAATAACAGCCGTAATTGGCATCCGGTAGAAGGTGCATGGCCAGCATGTCCTTTCACCTATAACTACATATCTATCCTAAATTTGGCGCAATCGGAAGGAAATATACTTTAGTTTAATGGTGCGGGCGTTGCGCCCGGAAGTTTCTCATCGTTGGTTATTTTACTGGTTCGAGTCGAATACCTACAACTTATGAACAATACATCTACAGTTTCGAATGTAGACATGGTATACTCTATTCCACAATCACAAATAGTTAGACCACGCCCCACAAAAGTATGCCGAGCAGTATGTACGAAAACCGCATTGGACAATTTTTCACTGTACAACGGGAGTATGGACCTCCGCCACCGTCACTATTACCAAAGCCTTGCCATTTCACAGCTCTTTTGAACAGACTGAGCAAAACGAACTTTGATATGTTTCTTCATCTCAGAGCAGCCTTCAATGTTTTTCGCAAGAACCACGCAACCCCGATTGTTATTACACCTTCATTAGCAAACCAACATCCTGAGCAGGAGGAAACAGCGAAAAATTGCTAAAATGGTTACCAGAAAAAAGAACAAAAAGAGAGTGCAAGGCAGAATTTAATACTACCAAATGATGTTTTGTTACTCTATGACGAAATCGTTTTTTGCTGCACTTTTTGGTTCGGATTGAGATATGAATGCTTCGGTAAAATTTCATCAACACAACAATCAACTTTGTTTCATTTTTTTAATTTACTTTCGACGAAAAGCTATTTTGTAATGTGTGTACGGTCACAGAACAAACATTGTAGGTAAGTATAGCAGTCGAGAGCACCTTGCATGCTTAATTAAAGCACCTTAGTTACACGTGGCCGGTGTCTGTCGCTGTAAAGTGCAATACCAATCTCATTAACGCGTGACGTCATACTTAATCCGTCTTAATGTGAATTGCTTTTCTGGTGAATAAAACAACACGTTTCAGTATCGTTCCAGTCGTCGAGCTAGCAAGTCGTCTTTACGTTTTCGCTTAAAAATCGTGCAGGGTTTTTCTAAATCAAAAATGATAACACAACAATTGGATTATTATGTAAGCATACCATACCACAAACACACACTCAATTGAAAACTAGCATTTGAAATTGAAAGATAAGTTAATTCGATGAATTTTGTGATTGCGCAACTACCTTTTTACGAAGAAATGAAAACAAGTCTTGTATTTCGCGATCAACTTGATTTGATTCATTTCGAAGTTTAAAAAAACGAGTCTTTTCATTTACGATTTTTTCGTAGAAAAAATGAAGTAGCTGCGCGCTTTTGTAGGGAGTGGCTCAACTATTTGTGTTCGTGGAATAGTGTTTCCTAAATTCTAGATTATATATATACTCAAATCAGAGCTGTACAAATTGCACACAGAAATACATGTAACGGAATGTTCCCATCAGTTCTATTTTGCCACGTTTCGTTTTACTTTTGCAGAGTTGCTTGCTTACGTGTAACGTTTATACATTTTCTATATATTCCACATTGCAATCTTGGTGGAATTCTACGTTTTATATGTTTTTATGAGGCTGGGTGGAAGATGCATTTATGTGTATGACCGAGCCATGACGCATCTGTTTGTGACATTTCTATAAACTAGTGCGGTGTAGAGTAGACGCCGGACGCAAAGTAACGCCATCTTTCAATCTCAGTTCTTGTCATTCAGCCACCGTTCACAATTGTAGAAGTTCAATAAGTTCGTATGAAACATATTGGAAACATAAATAATAAATTGTTCAGCGGACGCTTACAATGTATTCAATTTTGTAATGGCAAATTAAAACTACAAATATAGAGAAAACTACACATTTTAAGCGCCATCTTAACTTTTTAGTTCGCACTTTAATAACTATCTGCTCTGCTGTGGTCGTAGGTAATTTGTAATTCCATTTATCGGTTTTGAGAATCTGTTCATGTTTATATTAATTTGTTTTTAATTGTTTTAATGACAGGCATTTTTACAAAAAAAATTTAATCTACAAACCAAAATATTACAATTTAACACTAAAGCGAATTTATTTTGTATTTTTAGGTTTTTGCGTCGGAAAAGAACGAAACACGTTAATTTTTTATTAACTTAGAGAACCGAACAACCGAGAAACGTTTCGCATCATTAAGGGGAGAGGCTATTGTTTCAAATTGTCTTTTATTGCTTTATCCCTTTTTTGAACCTATATTTTCCCCTTTATTTTTCCCTTTATTCTGTTAAAATTCTCGAGAATCTTTCTCGTTCTCGATTTTGTGCATAATTTTTTTGTTTTTTTTCATTTTTTCTTCCGGTTTGACTACACTAACTCTTACAATGTTTTTCTTTCTTCGTCTTCGTCCTCGTATTTCCACATAATCGAGGTCGTCTCAGTTCGGTGCACATAATTTATTGAAATTGGAAAATCATCATCACCGTCGTTCCTTGCTTTCCTCTACTTAAGATTGTCGTATCTGTATAAGAAGGCGATAATTCGATTGATAACGAAACGAAACGAGAAACTCAATGAGGAAATAAACGAAGAATGCCCGCTTGAAATCATTCCGTTCTTCGGGCATAATAACCATAAAAAAGTTGAAGAAACAATGTTGACTTTTACTCTACGTCTACATATTCATCAAACAAATAAACAGGAAGTTTCAAGGAGTAGTATTAATTAAAAATTAAAAATATATTTAATTAGATTAATTTTTTTAAATATCATTTTTTTCTCTGTTTTTTTAAGGTTTCCTGAAACACTCAGTAGAAAACTAACAAAATCGTAGTTGCCATGGAGGACACAGTAGTATTATAAAATAACGGCGTAGTTTATATAAAGTAGGAATGGAAAAGATAAGGACGAAATCGTCTTTTTCCACTCATTCATCAGTATTTTTCGTCTGCTCGTTATTCCTTCAGGACCTCTTATAAAAACTTTCCTGCATTTCCTCTAAAAACCATTTTCGACTTTTACAAAAGTTCCAAAATGTTGTAAAATTTTTCCAACATCCAGTAAACGTGGATTTATTGTTTATTTTATGTTGGCGCTTTGTCTGTTTGACTGTTTGCGTTTCTTGGGTCAGTCAAAATTTTATACCAATTGTTGGAACTCATCGTCTTTCTTTTATTCTTATCCTTGCACTGACACTAAATATTTGCTAAGACCCGAGGACCTTTTTCCTTTACCGTTTTAGTTTTTCATCGCTGTCCCTTTACAATTTAGGCCAGTATAACAATATCGTTTATTGTTGGACTGCAGGGACGGACTGGCTCTTCCAACTAGCCCGGGAAATCTTGTGCAAGCGGCCCATTGTCCTGTGATATGTCATGTCTCGCGGCTCCAGGCCCCTCGGGAAATTCCCAAACGTTCTAATGACCAGGCCGCCTCTGCTGGACTGGACCAGAAAACAGGATCTGAAATCCTTAATATAGAGAATTGGGTACGATAAGCAAGTGGATTGCGAATTGAAGGTTTGATTGTTAATTGTTAGGGTCTAGGCCAGTTTTTATTGGCTTAAGAGTGAATCCTCGCTGAGTTAGTTACCTCGAAGTAAAGTTTTTATAAATAATAATTGACTTAAAGTGAAATTTTATTTCCAGCTAGTAGAAGAATTCAACGGGTTCCAGCACCGCCTGCAGATGGGGATTTAACATGTCACGCCTGACTACGGAAGGCATGCATGGAAGGCCTACCCCTTCCCCTTTTTTCGGTAAAGCGTGCATGTGTTATGCGATGCATATCACATGCACGCCTTACTGAAAAAAAGGGGAAGGGGACGCCTTGCATCCACGCCTTACGTAGTCAGGCGTGCCATGTTAAATCCCCATCTGCAGGCGGTGGTGGAACCCGTTGCATTCTTCTACTCCAGCTTAATACGCATTGTACTTTTTGTTCTTGATAATTAAATTCAAATTAATTTTTCAACATTTAATAGGAATAATTATGTCATAAAACCGTTTATTGCTACAAAATAATTACTTTAGAAAAGTCTTTATTTTTATAACATAATTAGCTACCATTATAACTCGCCAAGTCATCATCTGCAGGAGATGAAAAAATATAATTAAAGTTGCAGTATTGTCCTTTGAACTTTATTCCTACTTTGTCGGACAAAGTTTGTCCTTTATTCTCTAGACTCTAGATTTTTATTCTTTTTTTAACTTGTTTTTTGAACATGGTTTTGTCACAATTTGCGCATCCTGGCAACTTTTATCAACTCTCTTTTATTTCTCTATTTCTACGTTTCTAAGTAACAAAGATAATTATAATTATCATTACATTTGATAGCAACTCTATTGGTTGCAGTTGAACGTGTTCATTTTACTTAGTCTCATATAAATATATTTCTACAATGAAACAACGTATTTTTCCTGTATCCGCATTGGGGAATATTTCAAATAAGAGGGAAAACTTCGTCTTTATTTGAAATATTTATATAAAATACACTTTTATAAGCTGAAAAATTTCATTGCATTAAACTCGGTAATAGTGTAAAAGTTTTTTTATTATAAAGAAAATATATTCATTGTAATAGGTCCTGAAACATTTTTCAGTTACAGTTAGTTACAGTTCCGAGAACAACTTCAACTGTTTTAACAATTCGAGGATTTGAGCATTTACTTTACGATCCCCACTATCATCCTTTATTTTCCTGTTCTGTCACTGTGAGTGTAACTTTCTATATTTGTGTCGTTACCATCGTTAACTCGTCACGGCCATCTATGCTTCCACTCCAAACACGGAAAATTCGAATAAACAAGCAACATTTCTTTTTTTTCTATTTTCTTTTGTACATCGTGGAATAAGTTCCGCAAATAACAAAAGTATAAAACGTACGAACCAACAATCTGCACTAACCGAAGCAGATATACAGGATGGTTGGGTAATGAGTAGCCAGCGAATAACGCCCAAACCGTATAAGCTACACAAAAAAGTTTTAAGTAAAAGTTTCCATTTTTCTTGTTTTCTATAAAATGGCGTTAGAAGTTCATGCTAACTGCTCACCCCTTTCCAGATACAGGATGTTACTTTGTTTTTTAAATTGAACACCTTGTATCCGGAAAGTGCTGAGGGTTAGAACCCCATTTTATAGAACATACAAAACGTAGAAATTTTTACTTCAACCTTTTTGATGTATCTTAAACGGTTTGAACCTTATTCGCTGGCTACTGATTGCTCAACCACCCTGTATATCATACTCAACTGGAAAGTGGAATGGAAATCCACCCGACAATAGTTGTTATCGTCCAGTATTCGTCGACAAAGGGCTCTGCATGTGAACACTATAGTAATGCGAAAAAATGAAAAAGATTGAAGAAAAGAAAAAGGCAAAAATTATAAAATGTAATAAAAAAGAAGCCAAAAAAGAATGGATATGGTTGATGCTCTTGAAAGAGTGACCGAGTGTTATTCATGGTCCCAAAGCTGCAAATTACACACTAATACCTCTTAAAGCGGGTTGCAGTAGAAGTTGTGGGACAGATTTTCCGAATTACAATTATGTGGTGGTAACTACCGCAGTTCCATATTTTCCATTAACTTATTATTATACTTTATATGCATTCATGCATGTATGTATAGAGGTAGTAAAAGGGCATCCATGGATTTGTATTTTATCACCTACCAGATGTCCTAGCAAATAATTTTCAATATCGAAATATTAAGAAGACATTTTAGAATTTTTCTTGAATATTTTGTACAACAAAAATAATAGTTTACCTAACAAGAATGTGATAATGAATCTTTTCCAAGCGCGTAAGGTACAATACTTTTTCTTCGGCCACATTATTTTTCATCGGAACATTAATAGAACGTTTATAAAACAATTTTGACACATACAAACTGCCATGACACTGATGCAGACACTTGTTTTGGAATATTCGATAGAAAACTGTGCGGAAAAGTAACTTTTCAGCACAGTTTCTTCTTTTGTTACTATAGTTATGACTTTACAGCATTACTTTTTGATAGTGGGTAGAATTTTGCCGTGACACTGACACAGAAACTTGTCATGACATATTCGATAAGAACTGTGCGGAAAAGTCACTTTTCAACATGGTTTCTTGTTTTGTTACCATACTTATGACTTTACAGCATTACTTTTTGATAGTGGGTAGAATTTGTGCTGGCTGGGAGCAACTCTCAACAACAAAAGTGTGCCATTTCATAGTGGCCGTTGGAAAAATTTAAATTTTTGTTTTCTTTTTTCCTTCACTCAGTTTATTTTCATTTCCATATAGCTCATTCTCTATTGTTATTCTGTAGTCCGTCGTCGAGTTGGCCGTTCGTTCGGTCCCTCGACATATTTATTTTAAAACCTCTTTACTAACGCTTGCTGATTTTGCCCGTACCAAAATAATTCGTACAATACGTGCTTCTGGTCGGGTGTGTCGTACTTTGGCTTCTTCTCCGTTCCCCGAAATACTCTTCGCTCATCTATACTTTCCATGGTGGGTGATTTTGAAGCGGGAAAGGAAAGATATCTAATGGGAGTTTCGACATAGTTTTCTCTTCGCGACTCACGACCTCAATTAGAGAACCAAAAACCTCTTCGTTCGCTCTTCACACAGTGCCACACCAAAACCTTATGAGCCGCATACACTAATTGAACCCATTTTAATCAATTACACCCGAATTTATACCGAAACTTTTGCGGGTTTCTGAGCTATGTCCTTCCCACACACAGAAAATAAATGGATAAAATATATAAGAAAATAAGGACACAAAGGTAAATGCGACAAGTAAAAAAAATAAGGGGATTTACCGGTACATATTTGAAAGCTCCTATTAATTATTTTTTTGTTTTGTTTCAGAATTAAATTCAATTGTATCAAGTTGATTAAATTCTGGAATGTGGGAAAGGTGTAATGAATTGGAGAGGACAACCTTAATAAGAAAGTGGTCTTCTGACGGCAACATTTTACGTGTACGCCAACAGGGGCGACCAGGGCGGGTTGTGTATCTGCTGATAATTAAGGTAGAACTTTTAATTATCTTTGGGTTACTTTTAATTGTATTGCCGGCCATTACCGGAGAGGATTTGATGCTTTCTTTATTTATTTATCGATTTTTTACAAATTAAACAAATGAATCGATGTCTGGTTTTCGACGAATCTCAACGAATCTCGCTTCCGTTAGTCCGAAAAAATGTGTTTGTGTAATTAGCAAATAAAATATATTCTATACCATTTTTTTATAGATATGAACTCCTAAAGGGTCAAATATGTTCTAAACAAAATTCCTGCCAAACGTAGCAACTTGTCGTGATGAAACTTGTTCTACACACTCTTATATAGAATGTGTTTATTTAAGTTTATTTAAAAGATTATATTTAATTTAAAAATATTAATTTTGAATTAATTATAGAATTTGTTCTTGGAAGGATTTTTGGGAACAATCTGTATGAACGATTAATCTTTTGTAGCGCAACAAAGCACTTTGTTATTTCCAGATTATTAAAGCCCATCATCAGGCGCTACACATGAAAACGCTAACGTTACTATTTCATCTTATTACATCTCATCTGTTTGACTGAAACGTCTGCACGGCATCATCGTGAAAATGTTTTTGCTTTTCCATTTTCTCATTTTTCCATTTGTTGATAGCGCGAGTGAAATTACTTTAATGACCTTACACGTATTACGTCTTTCATTGGTTCTACTCAAACATTTTACTTGCTGAAGGCCAAAGAGATTCCTCATAAGTTCCTAGTCTTGCTTTATTTTGTGCTTTTGGCAAGCGCAACGTTAAGGAAACGAAGAGAGTACGTTATCATTTAAAAAGTTGATGAAGCGATGCCCGACGATGTGACAACGAGTCCTCAGTCAAGTATGAAGGGTATCAAGGGTATCAAGTACCAAGGTTCGTCATTGTCGGTGGTAAAATTTAAATTGCCTCGTTTTCCAGGACGAAACGAGACGCTCATGTTTCACATCGGGCGTGTTAGGTCTTTCCCTCTTTTTTACTTATTATGTACCTACTTCTTGTGAAAGTATCTATCTCATTCTGATGCTAAAATTTTGTAAACGTAAACGGAAACGAGAAGCAGGAGATGTTAGAAAAACACGGTAACAGGAAACGTTGCGATTTTTAGCAATTCAGGACTTGTTGAGAAGTATTTGGAATTTGCATCAAGTGCCTACTTCAAACATTAAGCGGCCTACAGACGATCAACTTTGTTAGCGACATGGTTGATAACCAAGTTGACAAAAATCGAAAAAAATTTGATTTTACTCGAACCTACGCACGAACATGAAATTTCAATCTATATCTATAGACGATCAACATGGTTTTCAACATTGCAAATTGACAACATAGTTGACAACCAAGTTGATCGTCTGTAGGCTGCTTTAGGATTATTTTATTTTTGTTTAAGCTCTTGAACTTAGTGACGTATATGTAGAAATATAAAGCTAAAAAGTAAACATTTCAAAATCCAATTAAAAATTGCTTCGTTGAAAGTTTTAGGGATGCAATGTAATTATTGGAAATTTTAATTGACTTTTGAAAATTTTGCTTAACTCTGCTTAGTGCTTATAGATTTACCTAAATATTTAATTACATGGAAACATTAAAAGTAAGTGCTTTATTTACTTTTGTTTCATTTTGATCGCAATGAGTTACTTGGACTTCTTTATGGTGCTCCGAATTATTTTGTACAGAGTGATTTTAATTGACTGTCATCTGGTTGGCTATTAGTTCCTCATTAATTTAGGCTTGGTTTGGTTTGGTAACTAGTAGACGAGATTAGCCGGTTCTGGGCCAGGCTGCAGATGGAGATTTAACATGGAAGGCTGTATGTATTTCTTATGGACGGCCGGCTGTATCTGTACCTGATCTGATCTGAAGACTTTATCTGATCCGATCTGATACTGCCGACAGTACATAAAAAATACATTCAGCCGGCCTTCCATAAGAAATACATACAGCCTTCCATGTTAAATCTCTATCTGCAGGCTGGCCCAGAACAGGCTAATCTCTTTTATGGCTATTAGTGCCCAATTAATTTATTCTTGTTCACAAATTACTCTCAACAAACTGTTTTGATGTCAATAATTTAAAATCACTCTGTATTAATTTTAATCGGTGCTTCTTAATTCAAAAGCAAATTCGATGCAATATTATTCAAACATCTTCGGGTAATCAAAATGTTTAGTTATTTTGAAACCGAAATAGACTTAATTATTATTATTATTATTATTATTACCTAGTTTGGTTACTAAACCAACAAATGTTAGTACGAAACTACCTATTACGCGTTTATTTAGCAATTAAGCAAACTATATTAGTATATTATTGAATGAGCGCATATAGAGGCTATTATACGAGAGGGCGAGTTTACGTATAATAGCCTATATGCGCTAATTGAATAATATACTATTATCCGAGACGACAAAATTTAATTTTTATACTGCGGTCTGGCTTTACACAAATTTATACAAATTACACAAATTTACACACATTTAATCAAATTTACACAAATTTACACAAATTTTCACAAGTTTACACAAATTTACACAAATTTACACAAATTTTCACAAATTTACACAAGTTTACACAAATTTACACAAATACGCTCGGGCCATTACTCCGCTCGGCTCGCTTCACTTCGCCTCGCTACGTAAACTCGCCCTCTATATATGCACTAATTCAATAATTTACTATTATTATTATGGTAAACTGCGAAGTTTTCAAAATTCTCATTCCAAATTACATATAGACGCAGTCTATCGACTAAAATTCTTTTATAGTTCTTCAAATTGGCAACAGATACGCAAAGGACGAGAGAAAATTAACTTGTAATCAGGAAATAACAATTATAATACTTAGTATATTATTATATGAGCGATTATGATAGCCATTACTCGCACGAAGATGATGTTTGAGTCCCATGAGCCGTAGGCGAGTGGCGCAATTCATCTGAGTGAGCAATGGTCATAATCGCGCATATAATACTATGCTTTGCACTATGTTTAACCGACAAAATACAAATTGTGATGTTCTCGATGAAGCAACGAACGAGCACTAACTGACAAGCGAAACAATATGGTGGGCGGGTTCTTTCGAGATTTTAGGTCATATAGATAAGTTGGATCAAATTTGTTAAATCTTGTTGAACTTTAAATGATCTTCGAGAATACGCGATCAATGTTATGAAATTGACAGAATTTCTCGGCTTGCCTCGGGTTCCTTCGAGATCTTAGATCATTTACTTAGATATGTTGTATCGGTCACTTCAAATTCGTTAAATCTTGTTCAACTTTAATACGCGATCAATGTTTTTTAATTGCAGTGATTTCTGAAAATCCATAACTCACGGTAGTGAGTTATAGGTACCATTAATCACTCAGAAAATGCTAATAATGACAATATAACTATCTAAGTGAAGAAAAATAAAATTATGACTTGATCACCATTATAATTGCTTTGGGAATGCGAGCCTGGTCATGGAAACATTGATTGATTTACCGCATATGTATGCGTGTATGTGGATCGGATCGCACTACAGGCGCGCACGTTGCAAAGAGTGTGATTCTTCCGCTCACATCCGCAACATCTACTTTATTTGTTCATTTATCCATAGCCCCTTCTTAGATTTGGATCAGTTTATTAGTTAGTCCAAGAGTGTCCGGCAGATCAGTCCACTCCTTGAACCGCATCGTTTAAGCAACGCACCAACCAGCAGAGTGAATTGTACACGGAAATAAAATATCTGGTAAATATATATATTAGTACAATTGTATTGTACTTATTCTATTCTGGTCACAATTTGCGATAACTATTTGGACAACAAATGTCTGACGTATTTGTAACTATAACTTTGTGATTAGTTTACCATAAAGCAAATAATAAATAGAAAATATTTGTAAAAAGGACCAAACTATTTTTTTCCGTTCGGTTGAAGAAATAGTTTTGGGAAATTGGAAAACGTAAGTAGATTTCGTTTGTTCTCATAAATATTTTGCAATATATCTTCGAAACAACTATCTAGGTAGGTATACGAGTCTGGCTATTAAATAACGAGACTGGTTATGAAAAAGAGTTTTATTTTAAAAATTATTCTATTATTTTTCGAATGCTCCCCTTCAATGTACTCCCCTCCCCTAGCCACACACAGTTCCATTCGTTTTTTCCATTGGTCAAAGCAATGCTGGAAGTCTTCTTTTGTAAGAGCATTTAGGAGCTCCGCCGATTTTCGCTTCACCTCTTCCATCGACTCGAACCGGCTTCCTTTTAAGGCAGACTTGATCTTCGGAAACAGAAAAAAGTCACATCGTGCTAAATCAGGCGAGTACGGCGCGTGTTCGAACACTGGAGTGCCTCTAGCGGCTAAATAACGCTTCACAGACAGCGAGTTGTCCTGGTGCAAAATCTACGACTTGTATTTCCACAACTCCGGCCATTTCTT
>JARJEB010021310.1:0-23807 GCA_030264535.1 Liometoxenus newtonarum | reverse complement strand
TTGACAACTGGGGCCTTTAGGGACTAACCTCCTTACCGTTTGGTTAAAGCCAAGTACGCGGAAACCAAAGTACGTTTGTGTTCTGGCACTACCCCTCCTGCTAACCCCAATAGGGTCTGAACCTACTTAAGACCATAAGACCAACATCGTCCCAATTGTCAATGGCCCCAATTGTGTATAACCCCAGTTGTTAATGGCCCCAATTGTGAACGGCCCCAATTGTCCCATGGCCCCAGTCGTCTGGCTACCACCTTGGGCATATGGTCAGAAAGTAAAAATGTGCGGGTTATTCATCCCCTATTCTAAATGCTTAGAAGAGAGTCTTTAAATTGTTTCGTCGTCTCGAACAGTACAGAAATGTATTTTTGCTAAGTGTGTTCGGTGTGACCTTGAAGAAAATATAACAATAAAACTGCAATAGTACGATAAAATTGAAAGTTGATTCAGAAAAAAACAAAATCAATTTCTTAAACTTGTAGTATTGCTAGACTATCTAGTTGATTGCGAAAGTAACGGATGTGGTCTGCACTCAGTCTGGATATCTATCTAGCATTAGCTGGCTGGATGCTGCCGATGCCTCGTTTGACTATTCAGCATATGCTGAATTGGGGGCGAGAAACGTTTTATCGTTGACGATTTCCCAACATCCAGTTTGCTTGTTTGTCTCGACGGGTATTGATCTACCTCTGCACATAAAATGAGTACTTGTCCTTCTATTCACTTTCGAGCAGCGGTTTCCAACCGGGGGGTCGCGACCAACGAGGGGGTCGCTTAGTAATTTCTGGGGGTCACCATTACTCAGCCCCAAATACCTCAAATGCAAGTTCAAGCATCGCATTAGTTTAGTTAGTAAATATTGCATTAAAATTATTTGTTATTTATTTAGTTTTCGCACCCAATATTCATACTTATTAAAATAAATAAGTTTTCGTTCATGAAGCAAATTCTAAATTCTTATCTAATTATTTTATACATCATTACAGGTGAAGACTCTGAGGAAGAACAACAGTCTGACCAAGACACTGAGAAGACCGATCAAAGCCAACAAACTACGCCAACAACACCGCCTGCAGAATCAGGTAATTGCATTTCCAAAGTTTTGATTCTTGGAAAAGTTTTAATTTTAATTGAAAATTTATTTAATAAAGTGGTGGGCTATAAACTTTTTCATAATAGGTACAATTTAGAACATTTTATGACTATAAGTTCGTTACTTATATCAGAACAGGTCATTCAAAATAATAAGCGTGTGGAAAATTTTGGCTCTAAAAAGTTAATGCAAAAATGTTTCATTCCTAGCGGAAGTGACGAAAACTTATGTGTAAGTGAACTCAAAGAAAAGGAAATTCAAATTATTCGATAATATTTTAGTTAACATTAAAATGAGGTAGAAATTTCCTTCTTTTCCGTATTTATGTTCGTGAAGATGAAATTATACGGATTCACACTGAATCGATTATATGTACCTATATGTATACGTCATCACTCCAGAATGACTGATATATTCGGAAGTATCTACCCTCGCGCTTATTATTGCAAGGAAAATTTAAAAAAATCTACTTACATAGTTACTAGATCAAAAAAGTAAATTGTAACGAAATTGAAATGATTAATTAAAAACCTTAAAATAATTAAACAACATATTTTAAAAACAGATAATATACGCTTCGATTTTCAAATGTCTTTCAATTCTGTACATACTCTCACTCTACATTTTTGAATAGAACATTCAAGCGCGTTCACAATCATTTGTTAACAATGAAACACGTACGTGGTTCACATTACAGTTATTTTTGTTTCAAATTTCAAACAAACACTTGGTAGTGTTTGGTTCATTGTCTTCATGAAACGTGGATCAGTTAATCTATGATATTTCATTTGCTTTTCATCTGAACTTATTGAACATATACAGAGCGTTTATTTTACCATCGTACATAGCATGTAGCGTACGCAATGTTCGCAGCTAAAATAAACGAGACACACTCATAGCAGTGGCAATGCACGATCAAAGCAATTGATTTTTATGATCATGTCATTACTGTCAGTTGTCAATTTTCTGCCAGTTGTCATATTTGAGTTGATTGTTCACAAATTGTTCATCAATCGTTAACTTCTTTCTCAAGGGTTAGGTCTTTCAAATAACTCACACAACTTGAATCTCGATTTAACACGGTTTCCAATAATCATCAGAATTGCTCGACTCAAGCACTGACTTGTCGTCGTGCTGTACCATCGTCCGTCCCACATCCCCACTCTCTTCCCGTCGGTCGGTGTGTATTCAGCAATAGAAATTCCCACTGCCATGAATTTGATTCGCTTATTTTAGTTGCGAACATAGGACATGCTATGTTCGACTGTAAATAAACGCACGGTATATGTTTTGTGTTCTATGAGGAAGATCTTCTTTGTTTTCGTATTTTTTCAGTGGCATTTGTACCCAAACAAAACACGATGTTTAGAAATTTGCGCAAAATAGTCATTAATGGTTGTGGGCTCCATTATAAGGATGTCTTTTTGTATTTCTTTTTACTTTCCGATACTACCGTAGGTAGGTATAGGAAAGTATCGGATTCACCCCAAAAATTCGATGTCGGGATTTCAACAGATCTCCACGAATGCCGCTTCCCTAAGTCCGCAATAGTGGTTTTTGGCCTCGTGTCCGTGTGTGCTGTGTGATTGTGTCTCCGCTGTGGACAAAATTCCGGCTGAACCAAACAACGGATCGGAACAAAGCTTGTCACACAGGTTCAGTCCCGTTGCGAGCAGACCTGGTTCGAAATTCAGTAAAATCGGTCGGTAAAGAAGGGCATTAGGGCACATAAAGTAAATGTCAAAACAAACATTTGCGAATCACGGCCAAACAGGTATACTAAGTATCGGAATGTTGTACGGTAGCCCGCGTGAAAATTGTTGCCATCATTGCAGCTACCACAGGCAGCTACGCACTCGAAACAAAAGACAGTTTTAGCAGAAAACTATTAAAAATTCAATTACACCTTCATATCCTTCACATAACGTTTCATTCGTCAATATTGAGTGTCTATGAATCTAGAATTATAGTGTGTTAATACTTCGTCATAATACATTAGATTCCGGCTGTTGATTGTTTTGAGTTTTTTGAAAATTTCAAATTTTAGGAATTAATATCTCACCAATTATGCTTTCTACGAGAATGTGTTATAGGAATTGAATTGTAGATCATTGGTATCTCTAAAAGATCATATTTTTTGTTTCCCAGTGATATGCAAATTTATGTATTGACATGCTTAGACTGTAAACATGCGTTCTTTGCCCTTAGAGCCACAGTCACAGTTTAAGCCTTGACATTTTGGAAATTAATATCTGACAAACTTTGTATCCCACGAAAAAATGTTATAGAAATTGAAATGTAGAGAATTGAAGTCGCTACAAGAATATATTTTTTGTTTTTGCCCAGATACAATATTTAACCAGTTAAATGCAAATTTATGTTTTTACATTCACGTAAAGTGATTTTAAAGCGATTTTATTTGTTTTTACACCAGGATATATACCCACAAACCAAATTTCATCAAAATACATTGCTTGGTTTGGCCCAGAATTTTTTTCAGACAGACAGACACATAAAAATCACTTTTGCGGACTCAGGGAAGGTATACTCGAGATCCGTTGAAAACCCGACTATTTATGTTCGTGGAATAACGAAACCAGCATGCACCGCAGATGATAACAAAAATGATAATAATAACTACATGGTTCCAGTTTCAGTATCATTTTCAGTGAAACTTGAATGATCGTTATTTCTTAAAACATCTAATATTTTATGTTTGTTTCTTCTTGCCTAAATACAGCTCTCTTTCGTCTTTAAAACACAAAAAATCTTGTTACTATTTCAATACTTGACTTAATGTGTTATAGCTTGCAACTTGCAACATCCCCAAATCCCTGTCTATTAAAAACATACGCATTAATTTGAAAAGTAAAATCGTGAAAAATATTAGCTTGACGATAGAAGACGAGCGTTGACAAGTAAAAAACGACTATTAACGCGTGTTACATTTTTCAATATTGTATTTTTAGCATCACATACTTACATATACGCGGTGTACCTAACTAGAAAGATTTAAAATTGAACTGAAAGATTTGATATGACCGATGGGATGACAGATGCTCCCATTATAATTTTTCTTTCTCTTCTTATAGCGTTTTTATTTTGTAAGTGCGTGTACGGTATAAAGGATAAACATTCTTAATAAAAGAGACATTGCAGTCTGATCAAATCAACAACATTGACACGATAGTTTACTAACTGTCTAGACATATATCCAGTAGTCTTATTCACAATATGTAATGAGTAAAGAAATAAAATAATGAGACGTGATTGCGATATATCTCCTTCTATAGAATACTATAAATTGTATAGAAACTACTGCGTACTTACAGATGAATAAACCCTACGCAACAATAAAGAAATTATTAATATTTATCACTTTATTATTGTGTTTGCTTCTTTTTTCAACACATTCATTGAATTCTAAAAAGTTCATTGACATCTTATTTTCATTTAAGTATGATTTAAACAATATTAATATATTTAATTTAAAATGAACATCTTTATTAATGTTGTTTCGAGAATTGAGTATCATTACGCTAAAGCTAAACTAGGGTTACTTACCTGGTGAAGTTCGATCATAATTATATTTCCCGCCTTTTTATTCAAGATTATTATGTAGTACACTCTACTCTCTATCAGTAAAGTTGTTTGGGGAATTGAGTAATCTATTCTATACGATACCCTAAACTAAGGGGTCGGCAACCTTTTTTGGATTGCGGCCTACGGACCAATTTTAAAATAGTAATTTTTTTCCGAGGGCCGCACATAGAATATATGAAAATATGAATTTAACTAAAGTTCAAGAACAATTAGCAAGAACAAAAATGATCACGTTTGCCGTTTGTCGCTAGAGGGCGATTTTTGACTTAAGCTTTACTTAAGAAATAAAATTTTGTAAAAAAATTCTTTGTTTAACTTTCAGTTTTTTATTTATTTGTATTTTGCTTGGTGGGTCGCATGAAAGAAACAGCGGGCCGCAGGTTGCTGACGAACTTACCTGTGAAGTTCGATCATAATTATATTTCCCGACTTTTTATTCAAGATTATTAAACTAAAAACTTAATTTAAAATCAACATCTTTATTAAACTTGCTTCGAAAATTGAGTATCATTATCCTAAACGCCTAAACTATGGTTACTTACCTGGTGAAGTTCGATCATAATTATATTTCCCGCCTTTTTATTCAAGATAATTATGTAGTACACTCTACTCTCTATCAGGGAATGAGTATCTATTATACGATACCCTAAACTAGGGGTCGGCAACCTTTTTTGGAATGAAGGGCCAATTTTAAAAGAAAATTTTTTCAATAACAAGTTCAATAATAATTACCAAGAACAAAAATGATGACGTTTTTGGCAGACCGATAACTAATTCGTTTGCCGTTGGTCGCTAGAGGGCGATGGTTAACTTAAGCTTTATACTTAAGAAATAAAACTTAGTGAAAAATTATTTATTCAACTTTTAGTTTTTTATTTATTTGTATTTTGCTTGACCGCATTAAAGTACGTTGCCAACTCCTGGTCTAAACTATCGTTACAACGAACGTACCTGTGTGAAGTTCGATCATTATCATATTTCCCGCCTTTTTATTCAAAATTACTATGTAATATCATATCAGTTAGAATAAGTAGAACATTAGTTTTACTTTTCGACGATTTTCTTTCTTAGTTAATGATCTATTATTGCGATGAAAATGTAGAGAATATTTTTGCACGCAAGGCGCGGTTCACTCTCCCGAGCATAAAAAACTTTTGACAAAAATATCTCTTCACACACGTAAGTAAGTACAGTACAGAATCAAATTGTAATATTTATAAGTGGAAATTTAAAATTAGTTTTACGATGTTTTGTCTTGGATGTTTTCTCTCGGTGCGGGCGCCAGAACTTCTCAAATTCAGACTGATTTTTTGGAATGAATATTATATACGATACCTACGTACATACTTTAAATACGACATCTCAGACACAATTCGACGTATAACTGTATACACTCGTTCAATTTAGACATCTACATTTGTAATTTATCTTTTTGCGTCCATCATAGAGGAGAAAAAAGAAACAAAACAACACAAAAAATAAATGATGCTTTCAGAGAAATGGAAAACAAATCTTTTTTATTTTGTATGATAGATAGTATTATGTAGACTTTAACCAAGATTAATTACTTCTTTGCCTGGTCTTTTAATCAAGGTAAAAATGAGTGTGACATTATAACGAACAACCAAAAACCAAGGAACGAAATTGAATTAGGTATACTTAAATCTTAAACTATTGTTTTAAAATTAACTATTGCGTCATCAAAATTTTTTTTTTATGTTTATAAACTTAGTTTTAGGTCATAACGTCACAAGATTTGATATTTTTTATACAGAAAGCTTTTAATGTCATTTGTTGTATTGTCGTTATTCACACTTGTGTGCGCTTCTTATCGTGCACAATGTCATTTGTCTTGAAGTTGCGTTCGAAAACCGTAAACATCCTCATACGGCTTTCTCGCTGCAATAACTCTGTTTCTGTTATCAAGTCCTTATCTCTGGACTTCGTTGGCTTGACTTTGCTGGAGGTTATTGTTTTTGTTCTGACTTCGATGCAACCTAGTGCACATACAAAGTGTGCATGAACTCAAGAATGATAACTGCGACAAGTTTACAAATAATAAAAACATTAATCGATAATATATTAAGAATAACGAAATCTATCGAATCAAATACAAACGGATAATAATTAAATTAAATTTGCAACTATGGTACCTGGGTACATGCAGCCCTTGAGTAAGATTTATCCGGTCCGCAATTGAATTCGTGGTCCACCGAATTTTTAAGGTAGAATCCTAACATGTGGAATATTTCCAGTATGATAGCAATCGACTAGATGGCGCTAGTAAATTCAGGAATATTCGAAATGCTTAGGCTACCCGCTAAACAAGAAGAAGCAGCCGTGCATGCTGTTATTTTACTATTATTATAAACTATTGTGTTTTGGCTCGTGGTCCACATTAAATGTTATGCCTTAGGTTGATGTGGCAAAGGTGCAATTTGGTAATTTAAAAATTAATATGAAAAATAATAATATTTAACGCGTTGATCTAAATTATATAATGCAATGTTTTATATAAATAACGTTTTGAATGTGGATCGTATAAATGTCTGCGAAGTAGTCAAAGCACGTGCGTTTCGACTATTTCGGTAGAATTATGAATTCATTCGTGCATATGCAACTCGACGGTCTCAACTTAAGGAATCACCAGAGACATCAAAGCTCATCGCAACACATCCAACAACTTTACTCATGCTGATGTTGATATTGTTGATACTAACCAACCGCCACCATAAAGAAGCATCTCTATGAATATATCCAACCTCTTGAATACAAATCAGTCAATGTAATGTGCACATGTCGTCTACAATATTCCTGATGTAAAGTAGCAGTATAGCAAGCACTTTTTAATATTTAGCCATTATAACTCTTTACAAAGTCGCAGATGGCTTTTTTGATGCCACTAAGTGACGACGACTGATTAAAACGCGATCAATTAAGTCAAATTTCTAAGAATAAACAAAATATTTCTTGAGTAAACAATACAAGTGTTGTTTTTGGGTTTTGGATTATCTACGCAGGTGACATAAAATGTCTACCTGTACTGTACCATAGAGATATAAATCTATAGAGGGAACATAAAGTCGATTTATTCGCGAAGGGCATGAAACCAGGGGACGGAAGGCGATTATAACAAATCACCATATTTGTTTGCGCCCAACTCGCGTGAAGTGTGCTTAGGGTCAAAGAGTTCTATTCCTAGAGGGATGCCACTGGTTCTCTAAAATGTAAACTACCCAAAGTACACGCACACGAGACTGGACCATTTCAAATTTGGCGCCTTTTAGGTGCGACCAAATATGTTCTCTTTATTGATTTAGATCTCTATGGGTTGGGTAGAGACAAAAGGTAGATAGATACAAAACACCAACTGTCACTCCAGTGCAAAAATCACTCAAATATCTGTCCATTTCAAATTTCACGCCTTTTAGGTGCGACCAAATATGTTCTCTCTATTGATTTAGATCTCTATGGGTTGGGTAGGGATAAAAGGTAAGTCCAAACACCAACTGTCATTCCAGCACAAGAATCACTCAAATATCTGCATATTACTTATATAGTTATGTTTAAATTCATTTTTATATTGTCATTTCCTCGATTCATTTTCGTTTTCGTCTGTTCGCCTTCGGCTTTATGCCATCAGAAGTTTGAAACTTTTGGGATTCGATTAACTACTATACGGAGTCAATCACCTCTTTCAGGTCGTACGACGTCTGCATAGAAATCACTTCGACTTTACAATAAAGAAATCATCGCAGTTACGTTACTTATTTGCACACTGAGAGTGGCCCTGAATTCGGGAATAAGGTACGCCGGTACGGTACTGTACACCGAAATATAGAAAATTGTCGTCTGCTGTATTTAATACATGACAATGGTTTAATACGTGACCTGCATAATTAATTAATATCGAATCAAACATCAATTAATTCAATTCAAGTTGCAATGATAATTTCAGATTTTAAATGAAGTGATATAACTGTAGATAAAAATTTAACAATTGAGATTTGTATATAAATATAGAGATAAGTGCTGGTGACCGCAATGTCATCGTCAGCTATTAATCAATGAAAATATAGTAAGTAGATTGTGTTTAATGGATAGTGTTTGAAGTTTGTTTTGTTTTTATCTTCGTTCATTTCATGAGTCGTCCTTCCTGTTTATGCGCTACGCTCTATCCCAATCGAATGTCGTGCATACAATCATTATGCAGATATTTTTATTAAGTCTAGACTCCTGACCAGACCGAACTATAAAAATCTTATCTAGATTATTATTCAATACAATGACTCGTACTTTAAAATAATAATAAAAATCTTAAAGTGCTTGCTTAACGACAAAACGAACACAACACGGAACAAGCGCACTTTCGTTCCGCGGTTTTGTAGATACAAATATGATGCATACTTCGAAGGTAGGTACCAAAATCTCGATTCTCGATTTCGGAAATTTCACCTTTCCCCTTTTTTGTGTCGATTATTTTATTTATATTATAAGTACTGGAACACTTAATTTGATGGAAACCGGTCGTAGCCTCTCAAATTGTCAATATTTACTGGAGTAGGAAGCATAAATTGGCGAAAATATTTCAAAATACAGCGGAATCCCTAATTTATGCTTGCAACTCCAGTAATAGATGTTCATTGACAATTTGAGAGGATACGACCGGTTTTGATAAAATTAAGATCATCATCAGGTATAACGGAGCCATTATAAAAACACAACTTACACTTTTTTGTTTTTATAGTAGCTCCATTTGTATAGATACATGATGATGATGATGTTAATTTGATCGAAACCGGTCGTAGCCTCTCAAAACGTCAATAATCATCTTTTAGTGGAGTTGCAGCCATAAATTTAGAAAAATATTTCCAAATTTGTGCTTGCAACTCCCGTTAAAGAAATTTTATTGACAATTTTCGAGGTTACGACCGGTTTCGATTAAATTAAGGTCATCATCAGGTACAAAGGGGCCATTATAAAAACACAACCTATACTTTTGTTTTTTATAGTGGCTGCTTTGTACCTGCTGTTGATCTTAATTTGATCGAAACCGGTCGTAGTCTCTCAAATTGTCAATAAACATCTATTACTGGAGTTGCAAGCATAAATTGGGGGTATCTACCCCCTTGATTATATTTTTTAACTTAAATTAAGTACTCTTTTAAATAATTGCATTTATCACAAGATGCAAGTCATTTAAATTCTTAACAGTCATCCACGTCGATGCAAGCAACATAATAATAGAATAGTAATTAGCAAGACACGTCAAGTTCACCTTGATTCCTACACGTGTCTGTTTTTATTGCACTTTTTCTTTCAAACAATTATGATTCATATATGACGGCGCGAATGGAGTAACAACTAACAACCGACCGATGTGGAAAAACATAGCTCTGGAATTATCTGTCGCAATATGTTAGATGGCGTAGGAAGTGTGCAATTACATTTTTTTTGCAACAGTACAATTAACAGGAAGCGTTATGCGGATTGGATATAAAATGCTTGATGGTTTTATAGACTTTTCTATAAACATTATATAAAGAGCATTCTACAAGTACAAGATAATTTTAATGAAAGGAATAAGTGAACCAGTGATTCTCAACCAATGTGCCGCGCGGCACTTTAGTGTGCCGGGAGATACTTTGAAGTGCTCAGCCCAAATTCTACGCATACATGGGAGACGTCAGCCAAGTGTGCCGCCAATTGTTTAAATTATCAAAAAGTGTATCGTGAGGAGAAAGGTTGAGAATCACTGGCATAAAGAATCTTAAATGAATTTCGAAATTACGAGTTAGCGAAACAAAAAAATAATGAGAGGTGACATTCACATTCCGATCCAAGCTTGCAAGTTTCGAATAAAATGAAATTCGTTGCATTCACTATAGTTAATAACCTAGCATCAAGCATATGCAATAGTTGCACAAAGTAATTTCGCAATCATTCGAAAGTAGGTGCATGTAAATATGTGATGGTTACACTTTTGTGCTAGTTGTGCATACCATCTTGCGATTATGACCTTCCTGTATATACCACTAGGTGGTATTGCAAACATAGGCGTGCGCACAGGGTGTGTCATAAAGTCATAATGTTTTAAAATTTAACTCTTAACTCTTTATTTTTGACGCAATGGCAAATCAGCTGACTTTGCCCTCTTAGAATGTTGTAGATGGCGCAACAGTAGAGGCGGCAAACATTAATTTGAATCTAGAATAACAGTTACATTTTAAGTTTGTGCACACTCTAATAAAATCTCCTGCGCACGCTTATAATTAAGAAGTACAGAGTGATTTTAAGTTTGTGACATTTATACCAGGTAGCTTATATTCCATACGAGAGCACTCTTTAAAAAAACGCGCGAAATTTGAATCAGACATTTCTATTTGTCAGCCTGTTTTGTACAACAGATCAGGAAACCTCAAACTTTTTTGACCCAAGTATTTATGTCATAAGTTCAGCCATGGATTAGTCATTTAACTGAGGAACAAACATTTTTTTCTCTTCATGCTTTTAAGAATAACAAATTTGAAATTGGGCGCCATTTGTAGTGTAAAACTGGCATACTGTTCAAGCATAATTTTGGAAGGGATGGTCAAACTATTTGATGTTGTATTTTATAAATTGCTTATTTTTGCCCGTATTATGATAATTCGTAGCCTAATAAATTTCAATCTTATAAAACCACTCTGTATTTGTAGTTTGAATGTAAAATGGACAAAGCGGCAAAAGCTAAGAGCATCTAGTGCACATGAAAAACCTGCTTTCATAATAAAAAAAAAAACGAGCAATAGACAAACCTTTTTTTTCAACACGTCTTAACAAAGTGAACTTAGGCTTTTACGTATACTTTACGTCATTTTGTATGCGCAATCAGAATATAATGGACGCGCGACCAACTCGGCTCATGGTATTTTTACTACTATGTACAATATTTTACGACTTCTTATACATACAAAAGTCTTGACTGGTTCTTTCCTTGATGATGCAATTAGTCGACAGATTTTATTGCGAAAAAATCGGACGGCATTAGCGAGAAAAAAAATGAAACATTTATCTTTGACAAACACAATGAGCTAGAAGGGTTTTCAAGCATCCGCATCGAAGTACGTACAACAGAGCCGGACTTAACAGTTTCTGCCTGTACAACCGATGAGAAACTATGTTAATAAATAAATAAATACGGCACTGAATCTGAATCATTAACTTTGGTAAAGTGTACTTATAAATTTTCATTCCCTTTTAATTAGGAATTGTGTAAATTCAAAGGCGTTGTTGCATATCCACGAAAACTTTGAGTCACTTTTGTTTTATCTATTAATTAAAGATTAAATTAGTCCGATTCTGGTTTGATTAAACTGAAATTAAAGTATAAAAAAAACAACAAAAATTAACTTTTTGATTGATTTAGGTAGCTAAAATTAAAAAATAAAAATGTTTTTCTGTAGAAATAGAGAGGTGACAAAAAGAATGCAATCAAGGGTAACCAGCAAAACAAAACATTATTACATATATACAGTGGCGTAACAAAAGATCAGGGGGCCCTGGGGTAGTAATTAAAACTGTTCAGGTTCGGTCAGCATTTGTAATGTGCTTCTATGTATAGCAATAGCGTTATCGTATTTCTTTAAGTTAATTATCGCAAACACTTAGGTCAAAGGTTACAGACAATTAGATGAAATGCAACTGGTAATTGTATTAAGTCGCCGTCTAGTCCGTGACGCCGATCATAAACGTTTCATTCGGTCGATTCACTCAGAAAGCGCGCCAGGCACAGGGCAGGCAGTCGAAATATGTATACAATTCAACCTACAACGATTGCTACCTACTGTTCTGTTCCGTTGGTGCGGTGGTGTTCAGGTTCATACTCGCACTTGTCTGTCCCCCATCAAGCAATGCAGCATATCATACGAGTATTATTGTTGCAATTTAGTTTCAATTGTGACAGAGCGCGATGGCAATCTGGAGGACGAGAAATAATCGTAAATGTCGCTGCAATGAAATAGCCCCAACACTTTAACGTTTAACGAAACAAAAGAGGAGCAGGAGTGCATGGCTATAGTATGGGCTGTGTGCCCTATGTGCCTTAATTAAAAGTGAGACGGCCAAATATAGAATATACAAATGCGAATGCAATTTCCTTAATGCCGTCATTTGTAAGCTGATTAGTCTTTATTATTGCCTTGTTTGTGAGCTCATTGCTGATGCTGATGTTGTTGTTGTTTATGTTTATATGCTTGTTTTACAGTGGTTTTAGTCACACAGCCGATCATAATGTGCATCGTCGACATGTCTGCGTCTTCACCAGCAACAACTGAAATCGTCTGGACACCATAAAAAAATATATGCTGATTTGACACGTTTGCGAAAACGATTTCATTGACACAATTAATTTTACCTGACCATATTATGTGGAAAAATATTGCTTACTTGTTAATTGCTTCTTAATTGACAACTTAATATACTTATAATTAAATAAATAACTGCAGATGCAGCAATCACTTTGTTTTTGTTTTGTCGAGTAATCGCCAAATTATCAACCCGCAGACGACAAACGAGTTAACACCGTTTTTAAATATTTCATTTTTTCCGATAGGTATATCATTGCATCCATCACCCGCATTACCCGCCATCTAAACGGAATGTATGAGCATGAGTAAAAAAAGCGTTTGATGAAATACATAAACGACAACGCAACTGCGTGTACAAAATGGTAGAATATGGCGACCACGGGAGATGTTGAAAAAACGAGCCATTTATTTTCGGTGTTAGTCATGGAGGTATGCACGAAATACTCATAAATATTCTAGTGGGTGTTGTATACGCGTGTACGACTTGCATATCGCGTAAATCACTTCTTTTTTTTTGTCGATTAATTAAAGAATGCTGAATGTCACGAGTCGACGAATCAAAGCATACCTTCAAAGTCGTTGCAGTAAATTAAGAATACGATAAGTAATCTTTTACATATTTGAGAATATGAAAAACAGTTTCTTTGGGTAATGTTTTTCTGCGAAGAGACAATTGAAAATTAGTTTGTTGGCGGTCATAAGTCTTAGATTTAATCGAAGTAAAGAAAAGGCAGTTTGGAATTACAAGAATTAACTTTTAATAAATGTTTAATTAACCAGACCACGAGAACCAATTACACATTGCAAATTTTGCTCTTGTGGAGGAAAAACATTCGGTTGGAGCTGACGCCAATATAACATTGTGACGAATGCGTTGCATAACGAATAATGTATTTAACAAGGTCTTAGACATCATGTTTTCATTCCAAGAGTCACCGAAACTTGGAGGATAATGGGAAGCCTAACCGGCGCTGTCCACGCAAACGCACAACTTCTCGCTATGTGGCGACACACACCGACGTAAGACAACTTATTAGATAAAAAGAAAGGTGCGGCGCAGCCGCAGGTGCAGCATATTGTTTTAGCTTGGTACGAAATTTACCACAAACGTTGCGGATCTTGTTCTATTCCTATAACCAACGGTTTTAAATAAATCTGTTGACCAGACCAAGAGAACCAATTACACATTGCAAATTCTGCTCGTGGAGGAAAAACATTCGGCTGGAGCTGACGCTAATATAGCAGTGTGACGCATGCGTTGCGTAACGAATAATGTGTTTAACAATGTCTTAGACTTCATATTTTCATTCCAAGAGTCACCGAAACTTGGAGGATAATGGGAAGCCTAATCGGCGCTGTCCACGCAAACGACACACACCGACGTAATACAACTTATTAGATAAAAAGAAAGGTGCGGCGCAGCCGCAGGTGCAGCATATTGTTTTAGCTTGGCACGAAATTTACCACAAACATTGCGCATCTTGTTCTATTCCTACAACCATCAACGGTTTTAAATAAATCTGTTAACTTTTGGTGATATAATTTTGAAGTTCTATAATTATAATTCAAAAAATTTGTTGATTTATTATTTGAATACTTTCTGCCAATATAATTATATAAGTATTAAGTAATTTAGAACAATGTACGCTGGTACGCACATATCATGTTGTAGGAACACTTAATATACAACTGTACCAGGAACATAAAATCAACCACTATAAGAACATAAAAAAGCATAGAATACATATATCTGCAAATGGCACAACAGAAAGAACAAAGAATCGTATTCGATATTCGTTGCCGTATAAACGCAGCTCGGTACTTTCGCTATCGAGACTCTAGTCTAGAATCATAAAGGTCGCCGAACTCTTCTACTTGCCCTAGCTGTAAACGCCCATACCCAACGCAAAAAAAAAACTTATAAAATAAATTTTTTTTACAATAAACGAAAATTAGTACCTAGATTGAAGCAATAGTTCGTTTAGAAAATGTCCTTTCTCCTATAACAACATGTTATTTTTTGTAATTCTTTGTTTTCGGTTTCAGAACAAAGAAGAATTTCCGGATTCGCATCGACAACGATTAAGCTAAGCGCAACCCACCGCAACGGTCATTAATATTTTTTTTCTATTTCCGGTATTACGATTCACCCCGTATGAAAAAATAAATAAAAATATAAATGTAAATATAAAAGCAACGAAAGAAAAAATGAATGAATGTATGGTGTATTTACTATTTAAAATCCTCATTTCGAAGTCGCAATGTTGAACTGGCAAGTTTGGTTATGTTATGTGAATATTATGAATTAATTCTAGGGTACCATATGCGTGTGTACGGTGTATAGGGGACACGGTTGATTGATTAATAACTTAGGACGCGTCATTAAGTGCTGTCATATTTAAATAGCCGTTGTTTTCTGTGGGTATAAGGGCATAGTGAGTACTTCAACAAGTACTGTACTTTCATACTAGGTATATACAATTCTCCACAACAGTACAGTACCTATATGTATACTTGCAGGAAAAGCATTCCTGTATTAATCCAATTTTACTTATAAAGTAGGTCACGTTTTACGGAACGAAACGAAACGAACCCTTTTCGCTCTTTTACTCTGCACTCTTCGCATTTCAATTGAATAGGCAAACCGAAACGCCACATACGCATTATTTTCATGAGTTAATGCGCCTTGTTGCGTACTTATACATTTATGTATTATATTCTAAATTTTATATAGTTATATTTATACGGTTATAGAATGAAAGGTATACTATACAATTCATGAAACCAGCTCTTCGAATCAGAATCTGAATACATACCGAGTATGGAAAATTTCCCCCAGCGCATGGCATCCATGCACAGATCAGATGAGGTCGATGATGTATTATTACGAAATGCACAGAATTACGAAATGTTTGCACGTTTTTCGAGTTTTGAGTTTTCAACGCTTGGCTTTTTAATGTAAACCTTGTATGCGAGATCAGAAATCAAAATAATTCCATTAAAAATATGTAATTCATCACATAAACAAGTTGTTTATTGACACTGACTTACTGTGACTGAGATAATGTTAATTATGACCAGTTGGGAGGAATGTAACTATAATAAAAACAAAATCAGGCGGTGTTTTGAAAAGGATGAATTTTCTTGGAATTTGATGGAATTTGGGTTAGTAAATAATTATGGTTATCAAAATCTTCATATTCTATATGTCTATATTAAAATAGAAATGATAATACAATAAAAACGATTGTTTCATCTACAGGAGAACACGTGCAACGTTGCTCAGTCACAACTGAAGCATCAGTTCAGTTGGCCTTAGTCAGGTCATCGTCCGATAGGCTGACCAGCGACTTCGTTTGTGCTTCACATCGTTGTGTACTATATTCTCAATGTTGTTGCTTGTTGCTCTTGCTCTAGCTTCGTGTTATTATATTACAAATACGGAGTCATTTTGTATTTTGTCATACTTAATCGTATTTCGATTTAATAATATACCAAGACATTCCACGGCATTGCCAATTGAGCTACGGAGCTGTGGCGACGCAGCAATTGCGTTACGTGAATTTTTCGGAGTATAGATTCGGTGCGGAAGTAAATTCACATAAAATATTTCTTTTATTCACAAAAAAGAAGATAGAATCCAAATTTTTCCCAATCGTATACTTATATGCATCAAAAAAAAAGGAATGCAAAATATCAGGTATCATAATATAAGTAGATATAAAAAGTTAAGTTTACATCAGCAGAAGGTTGAAGTGTAAGTATTAGAAACTAAATAAGAACTGGCGCCTCAGCATCAGCAATGATAATCGTTTTACATGTTAAAAGTCGATAAATTAAGAAATCGTAGACGTCCTTGAATAAAACGCGAACCCGTATTATGTAATGCGGTATAAGAAGGTGATTGACTTTCAGTAGTAGCTCGAACGAACCAACGAACACACGGCACGATGATGACGACATCAAGTATAGAAGTAGAGATGTAGAAGTATAGAGACGCAGGCAGCACACTTCGTTCGGTTCGCCTACTTGGCTCCGAAAACTGTCTAATAAGATGCTTCTATTTAATTCTTCTACATAACCATTTGACGACCTGGACCTAGCTGTATATGCAATATTCAAAGATCTACTGTTTGTATTTTGTCAAGGCAAAAACCAAGGAAGCATACCAGCATTTCAAAGATATATGTATACTTATATATAAAAAAAACAAGTTGCATATTAACAATATAACTATGGGAAATATTTACCTATAAGAAATCGCAACGAAAGACAAACAAAATACAATAATATTAACCACAGACATTATTAGAATATTAAACGCGGCGCTATGAAATTGATTTGCAATACTTACAGACTTACAGTGTGTGTGTGTGTCTGTGTGTGTGTGTGTAGTAATGTGACCCAATTTTCAAATTTACAAATAGTACACCATTCACACACACACATACACACACACACACACACACACACACACCTACACACACCTACACACACACACACACCTACACACACCTACACACACACACACACACACACACACACACACACACACACACACACACACAGAGCAAAGATTTTCCACGCAGTGTATTGAAAATATTAATTTCGATGATAAGATTAATAAAATATCTTCATTGTCTGCAATCGAGACTATCAGATAAGAAAATTAAATAAATTTCAAAAGATCGAAATAAATAATAATTATTTTGAAAATTCGTTTTTATTCACTTTGCTGTGATTCATACGAATTTTCATTACGATTTTCACTTTTTTGAAGATCCTCGTACAAATTATTAATAACTTTTTATTTAAATTCGTTTCATTTGCATTTTTGTGAGTATTTCGAAATAAATTTCGAAGTATCAAAATAAATTATTTTCCTTCTTGTTATTGAAAGGCATTTCGTTACGATTTTCTACAAATTACATAATCACCCATATATATGTATTTTTCACATGTTTTTATTTGCATTAGTATTGCAATTCTTTTTTGTCATACCATGCGGTTCAATTTCAGTTTTCGAGGTTTGAGTATTCGACCATAGTTAGAGTGAATGTGAATGTGTGGCTGTTGTACTTGAACCTATACATGCAGATATTTACGTATTAAAGTGATTTCGATGATAATATTAATAAAATGTCTTGATTGTCTGCAATCGAGACTAGCAGACAAGAAACTAGAAAAATTTGATTATTGCAAACAAACGACGACCTGGCAGCATGGCATCTGTTTGCTTTCACTGAGTAAACATTGCACTAGCGTTAGAGCTACTTGTTATCTTTTATATGCGTGCAATGAGTGTGTTCTCTTAACCCAAGCCAAGAATGTATATGCCCAACTGTAACGATAAACGATTTCAGACAACGAGCTACGAGTCGGTTTAGTGAGGGTGAATATCTATCTTCGCATGTAGAATGTAGAGTCGTGGCGTGTACTTGAAGTCGAAGTGTGGAAGAGAACTCTCAACGGTATTTTGTTCGTTTATATACTTCTACGCCGCAGTGGTTCTCAAATCCGCCATAACAAACTAAACCCTAAGATGTAGACTACCCAAAGCATACGCGCATAGACTAGTAACATGACAGTAGTCGTGGACAGTGGACACTATTTCAAATTTAGCGCATCTTCCTTCCCCGGCCTGCATGCCTCTCGCCACATACATTTACATCTCTATGGTCGTCGCAAGGCAATTTTGGGTGGGTCACAAATATTCTTAAAAAAACACACAACTAAACTATGAATTTTAAGCGAATGGGTCGCGAAAAATGATAATTTACAAAGTAGGTCTCGGCCCGCAAAAGTTTGAGAACCCCTGTTATAGAGAACAGCCATTTGCATATAACCCAAGCGCACACGCATGGCGAAGTCGTATTATGACAAAGAAGAAAGAAACAACGACAACCGGCTGTTATATTATAAAACGGCAATGTTAACCACACAAAGTGTATATATTAGCACGAGAAGAACAAAGTAGAAGTGGAGCAAAAGTGAAATTATGAAATTTGACTTTGACATAATCCTGGAATTGTAAAGTTAAAATTCCAATTTTGTATGAACGAGAACCAGAACCAGGCCATTGCGTTAGTCGTCTAATGAAATAAAATTGACATAGTTTTATTCTGGAGTGAAATTGAAACAATTATGTATTTTGCAATATTTTAATAATTGACAGGTTCCAATGGCGTACGTAGTTTATCAATTGTCGAAGGAACCGGTTCTAATAGTGCCAGTGCAAACGCGACATCGGAAAATCGCAAATAACTGATATAAAAAGGGTTCCTGAGCGGAGCTGTGACACGTGTTTAACCTACTTGAAGGTTACAGTAATTTTACTACCCTACCAACGCAGCAGCATTACAATTTTACAAAAATATTGACATTTCTAACAAGTGCATCAAAAACTGTAAATACTTACTTACAGGGTAAGGTATAACTAAATGCGTATATTTAAAGTCAACATAAAACTTTACTTAAAAGCGACAAGAATAAATAGTTGAATCTGGAAAGTTGTCGTGGCTAATTATAAAATACCATACCACCACACTGAATATCGTATGTATGGTATGACCAAGTACAATGTGCGATGTCGGCATCAGCATCAGACAAGACGGAGGAGGCCAAGTCAGGCCAAGTTAATACAAAAAAAAAACACATCCACATCGTGCCTCAACTTCGCGGTTCGTGTTCGTGTTCCTATGCTATAAACTGCAACTTCATATGCTGGCCTCGTATTAAAGTTATACATACAATATGTATGTGTATATACTATGTAAGTAAGTAAATCTAAAACAGGGATGTCCAACCTTCTCGATTCCGTGGGCCATGTAGCATGAAATCGACATTGGGCCGCAAAAAAATCTTAACTTTCAAAGTTTCAATGGAAAATAAAGTTTACGCGTTTCACAACACAAACCGCGATCCGGCACGCAATTCATAGCCAATAGCTGAGTTAGTACTAAGTATAAATTTTTGTCACAAATGATTTCACAAGATTAATTTTAATTTTTTACTTTCTGCCGTATACCTAGGCTAACAGAGGTACCTTGTGTAGTAAATTATAGAAAATCTCATGTTTCAAGTAAATTTGGAAATTTGTGTTGGGCCGCATTCAGAGTAGGCTTGGGCCGCATGCGGCCCTCCGGCTCCTGGTTGGACAGCCCTGATCTAAAAGATTATGCGAAGCACCTGGCATTACAAAGCGTTGCATTGCATTGCATGGCCACCAGGGACGGACAGTTAACTTTAGCAGCCCTGGGTTAACACTGTTTGGGGGCCTACTCAATTAACAAAAAAGTCTGAAGATTTTGAACTCCTCGCGGTGTACACCAAAGTTAAAATTATGAGTGGAGATGCCGACGGTGACGGTAACGGTGAATAGTTACACGGTGAATAGTTACACAGAACAATTAAATGAAAAAGTGATGAGTTTAAAGAACGCGACAGCGGATGGGCCTTATTTGCTGTTTCATATCGTGAAACCATTTCGAGATCAAGCATTCTACGGACATCGAGAGGAATCGTATGACTGTATAAGTTCAAGGTGGGCGCAAGCAAAAAGGCCCTTTAATTGAACCGGGCCCTGGGCTGCAGCCCATAAAGACCATGCCTAAATCCGCCTCTGATGGCAACAGCAAACGCCACATACATTACAATATTATACACATAGTCATCATATAGTATAGAGTAGAGTCAATTATAGAAGTATTTTGTATGTATGCTAAGAAATCTTCATGTTTTTTTTTTCGCTTGAAAAACTTACATAAGTCCTTGGTATAGCCGTGCCCAGGCGGCATCGGCCGTTTGTTCGCCGGTTGTAACGATTGCGGTGTCTCGATGAGAATATCAGTGTTGCTGGAAGATGATGATGACACTGAATTGTTTTGATGTCCCAGGTGAAACGTACTTTTATTCACTATGACGCTTGAATGATTATTATGAATAGCACTCTTGTTTTGTACACTGGCAATACTAAAGATCACTGGTTGCGACGTTTTATTCACGACAGTGTTGGTCCGTATACGGGGAATTGTCACTTGTCCGTTCGCTATTGTTACAGATGATGATGGTAGGCTTGTTGTTGTTGTTGCAACATTGTCTTTGTAAATGTCCACTGTGAATGGATGATGCGGAAAGATTTTCTTGGACTGTTTGGTTCTATATTCCAAATAGGAAATTTGATTTGATGTTTTTACAACTTCAGCAATAGCCGTAGCAGTAGTATCATGTTTCCTAATATTTTTATTATTATTATTATTATCTAAGTGATAGCTAGATCGTTTAATACGTCTTTTTGATGCTTTATTTATATTATAACTTTCCCTTATTCGTTTGTTTTGATTAGTACTGTATAGTTTAGAATATGTTTCGTCAATTACACTAATATCACTTTGTAAAATTTCTTTACGTGGCTTTTTAAACAAACTACTTAATACTATATTGGAAGTATGTAATTGGGATGTGGAATATTGTTGTTGCTGGTGCGGTTGATGCCTTCTTGTTAATATCGGTTTATGAATTCGACTATAGCTATCGTTAGAGTTAGCTGTTGATAATTGTATATTGGAAGAGGTGGTGGTAGTGGTGGTTGTGTACAATTGGGGATTCGGGGACAATTGAACTATCGAATCCGCTCCGTTCGTGGACGCATAGCACCTTGCCGCTATTGTCAGAGTGGCAAGGACGAAGAACAGGGCGGCCACCAGGATTGTACGATACGGCTGACAGTGGAAGTAGTAATTTCGACGAGGCGGTTGGAGGTGAGGAGGGGCCGTGGTCCGATCGACGACCAAGGTCCCTGCATATAACGCACGCACTGTGAACTTGACAACAAAGTTAACGTCAAAAAAACAACACGAGTCACTCGTTAAACATTTATTATCAGACGATGTCTTCAAGTCCAGAAACGTTCCTTTTCTACGCGCACTCACTCTTATTTTGCACGACGAGTACGCAAAGAGTGATGCCGCATAAAGTAGTGATAATAGCGATAATATCAAAATAGCTTTCGATAACAACGACGAAATATTTGCAAAGATTGGGGAACAATTCTGATGATATCCAATTACGATGAACAGAATTGTTGCTATCAATAATGAAGATTCTCCACCGGCAAGTGTATCAGTTGCGGGCAAATAAGACGTGAACGTGGTGGTTGCTGATCGTAACCTTGCTCTAGAAAAAGTTGAAGTAATTCTGGCGGTGCTCGTAATAGTTGAATGGGAAATATCTAGTACTATTGTGTAGCCAGGTGCTGGTGCTGTACCAGAGTATACGTCAACGTCATTCAAATTTGTCGGCGGCGGTGGCGGAACGGCAAGAATTCTACCGGATATGTGGTGCACGAGTTGTATCCCAATTGGCTGCGGCAATTTCAGATCTTCGATAAATGTGTGCATGAACATTGCATATCACCGTCAATGTACCCAAAACCATCTTGGTACAAGTTCACGTATATAAGTCCTAGGCGTCTAGCGATTACTTCCCAAATATTCGACGAGTATATTCTATCCGTTTTAGAATGCTTTTCATGCGCACGATTTCAGCCTCTTCACAGTTCTCGCTGCATGCATCTATAACAAAAGGCATTTGTGTAGATATTATAATTTATCAAATAATATATGAAATGAAAATAATGAATATGAATAGCAGAGGAGAGCAGAGTAATGAATTATAGAGTTAGGTCGTTGGGGGGCACACAGTACGTCTCTGTTCAGTTGCAAAGAAGCGGACAGCCAGCTGGTGAAATTAATAGATTCACAATAATGACGCGATGGTGAACGCACGTGAATTCTAATTGAATATTACAATGCGAGTGTGTGGTGGTGGCTTCTTCAAGTTTTTGATTGTGTCCGTTTCGTAGAGGAGGGACACAACGCGCTCTCGACGTGGTGAAAACAGCATAGTCTGGAGAGCTTCTGTTCTAAAAGTGATGTTGGCACGAATCCAAGAGTCCGCGTGGCGCATGTGTTCGTCAGCGTACACACCTCTGGAATCCACCCGTCCGTCCGTCCGTACGTTTGTACGTCCACCGTGTGTTTTATCGTTCTGAACGTGGTGCGTTTCGCCACTTTCGGCCCAACCAAACGAAACACACACACACACACACACACACACACACACACACACACACACACACACACACACACACACATGTATCGCAAGTGTCAATGTTCTATGCATTCGTTCTATGAGTACATGTAAAATTGCATTTGCTAAAGAATGTTTGTAATAAACAAATTATCAAAGTGCAGAGATCAGAAAGTAAATTACGAAATTAAGCAATTTTTTTGGAGAGAGAGAGAGAGAGAGAGAGAGAAAAAATGATTGATCGTTTTATAAACAATTTGGACTAATAGTAAGTACTTAATTCAAATAGACGCACCATACTTGAATAAAGATGCTGAGCAAATTTTTGTAGTAAACGAACCTGAACTATTTGCCATAGTTCAAACTTTTTGGCAGCAAAGAAGCGAATAGTTCTCGAGTTAAAAATATCTATTTGCTACCCGTCTGGTACCGCTTTGCGCGGACGATACGCAAGTAACACTACTGTATAACAAATTGGGAGCCAACTGACTATATTTTGAACATTTCGAATTCCTCTTCTCAAACACAATGTACAATAATGCATATATGCACCGACACATTTATGTAAATCAATCATTTATTTTGTGTCCCCAAAATTGCGAATACAATAACTTTCAAAATATTAAAACAGCATATAGGTATCCACACACAAACATATGCATATCATTTTTATATAT